>CAHIKZ030002157.1:1837500-1867500 GCA_903632075.3 Acanthosepion pharaonis
TTGTTTTCTATTTGCATATATATATCTTTTAATGAGAGACTACATATTTCCTATTGAATTAATATTTGGAGAGGCTGTTGGCCATTTGAATAACTTGGTGTCTCTATATTTTTCAGTAACCTTGCTGGTTTGTGGCACTCTCTGTGGCTAAGTAGTCTAAAGCGCACTGGATAAGATGTTCTTTTCTCCTACAAAGGGAGACACTGTTTCGAACCCTATTAGACATCACATTTTTATTAAATTTTCTTGAATGTGCAGGCCAAGATGTTGGCATACTGTTTCAAAAATAGGGCATCAGATTAAAAATATATACATTAATTATACACTGCTGTGCAAATATAAGTGAACCCCCTAAAATAATTGTCTCTTTTTCACAATCATCAACAAATCTTAATTAAACTATATATTCATTAAGAAAAACCTTTATTAAATGAATTACAACCACATTCCAAAAATTTTATCAAACTGGAATAAAAATAGTAATTAAAAATTAAGATGTGCAAAAGTAAGTGAAGCCTTACATTTAATATTTTGTGACTGCTCTTTTTGAGGTTACAATATCAACCCATCATTTTCTATAATTTTTAAGAATAAGTTGAAATAAAAATATTAATTAAAAATTAAGATGTGCAAATGTAAGTGAACTCTTACATTTACACTCTGCATTTTTGTTTTACATGAATCATTTAAGTAAATGCTCTGTTTATAATAAACAGTATTAAACAACATTTACTGGCCTGAATGTCCAAGAAATTTTCACAGAAAATATTCGTCCCCTGACAGGATTCGAACCTGCATCCTATACGGAACCGTCATTTAGCTTGACATGCTTTTACCAATTTGGCCATGAAGGAGTGTTCGGTTAACAAATTGGTAAAGGCAAGTCAAGCTAAATGACAGTTCCATATAGGATACAGGTTCGAATCCTGTCGGAGGACGAATATTTTCAGTGAAAATTTCTCGGACATTCAGGCTGGGTAATGTTGTTTAATGTTGTTTATTATAAACAGAGCATTTACTTAAATATTTGTATCTATAAAAAGAATGTATAAACATAAAAATGTCTTAAAATAATTGTCGGACTTTGTCCATTTCATAATGTATGAAGGTATATATAGATCGTATAGGAGGTCTGTTGTGAATCTGAGTCACAATAGACAACAATGGACTTGCAATGACTGTTGTAATCATACTTATTATAAAACCCAGGTTGTGTGTGTGTCTGTACGTTTATATATTGGATCGGATTTCCTACATTTTTCAACCGATTTCAACAAAACTTCACAGGACTACGTAAAATTACCTTGTGGTGGTTCTGACAGTGGCAAAAATTGGAAAAACACAATTGTTTTTGCACGAAATCAATTTGAAAACACGATTAAGAGGCATCGCTGTCACGAGAATGAAAGGGGGACAACTCAAATCGAGTTATACTTATTATAAAATGCAGGTTGTTTGTGTGTGTGTGTGTGTGTGTTTGTTTATATATGGGATCGGATTTCCTACATTTTTCAACTGATTTCAACAAAACTTCACTTTTTTTGGCAGGTAGTTTTTCTTATTGTCTTGCACACTTTTTTCTTTATTTTTATATTCAGAATGCTTTAAAAATTCCATTTACAAGACAATTGTTTATAATAAAACTCTATTCAATCGGTAGACTCATAACGATTGAAAACAATGTTTTTGTTTGAGTTTGGGTTTGACCAATTCGTAAAAAAAAACAAAAAAATAAACTAATTAAGACATGTGTGTCTGTCAACCTTAAACAATAATCTTTGTCAATTTTATTTTTCAGTCTTTATGATGGTCGATATTTGATCTATCTCTTACTGTTACATCCCTGGGCAACGCTGGGCTCTACTGCTCGTATGTATTAAGAATCTATAATGCTGGCAATGATGTACACGAGAGTTTTGAAAATTTAACACTCACAGGATATATTGAAGGAATGAGGATAGATGTAAACAGTGAGTAATGGGTTTGTGTGGATGGATGATAAAAGTCAAATGTTGATTAGAGATACAAGAGAAAAGACATTGTGGAGAGACATGATCACCCTTAACCAGAAGAGACATAGCAGAAAAAGAATACAGAATTACATTTTGTCTTTACAATGTTTGTCTAAATGCGGATTATCATGGACATGACAATAAGCTATATCCAGCATCCTCTGATAGGTAAGTTTCAAGGAGCATGGAACCACCTCTTAATTGCTGTTTTTTCCAGGTCTACCCTAACCCGGGGTGGTAACACCTCTTAGGGTCCAAGCTATGGGCAAATAGTTAACCCTCAAACTTGGGTAAAAACACTATAAAAGTATAAAAATACATTTTTATAGTAAAAACTAACATCATGGCCCTGCATTTTCCCGTGCTTGATTCAAAAGTCGTACGACTCATATAGCAATCGCTATCACTTGACTTAAAATATTTTTACCCTTCCTTGACTTTAAAAAAGTGCACTTTGCCATGCTGATGTTGCTACATGCCTTAATTCTTGCCTATTTCACACTGCAAATTTTTTCTAAGCTCTATACTAAACATTAAATCTGTTATGAAAAAAGAACTAAACGAAATGAACACAAAATGGTCAGCTTTAAAAAAGGACTCGTAACTGGAAAAACTGAATGAAAAAAGAATGTTAACAACAAATACTTTCTTGCATCCAACCCAGTTCTGCAGAATCAGAATCAACGTTGAGTTTAAGCAAGCGAATGAACCAATTGGAGTAAAGTGCCAAGCAGATTTTAATTTTTCCTACTTGTAACGAATGCAGCTATTGATTTTTTTTTGCATGCTAGCATGCTAGTTAACATTCGTGTCAGTCAGCTGTTGGTTCTCACACTGGCCAATAGAATATTCCTGCCTATTCGTGGCAGCCAGCTATAGGCTTTCACCCTGGCTAGTAGAAAATGGCCGCAAACTACATGAAAACTGCCGTAGAAGCATGAAAATATTGATTATTTCCACTATTGATGGGAGTTGGGAAATGCAAAGTTGGTCTTGGCCTTACTGCTAACTTGGAGCATGTGATTGTAAATTTTGGTGCAAATCCGTCAAAAATTGCGGCCGTGCATACGTTACACACACACACACACACACACACACACACACATCCTGCCTTTTATAGATAGTTAACAGCAATACATTTTCATAGTAAAATAAGTTACCAGCAATACATTTTTGTAAATGAACAGAAATATTACTAATAATACATTTTTGTAAATGAACAGAAATTACTAGTGCTTTCAAGAAAATTGAATTTCATCATTATATGACCCATTAGGAATTTATATGCCACGAAACAAAGCAAACAAAAAATCTAGATGCAGACCACAGATCTCAAAACCTCAAGTTCATTGCCCTCACCACTCACACATCATTAAGAAATTATGCTCTAAAGTTGCATGCATACAGATGTTAAACATGAGATTAGGATAATCTGATGCAAATCCTTTTGATCTTCTGCACAGTAAGTAGATACGGCCCATGCCTGGCGTAAGAAGATTATTCCTGCCCAGCAGTACAAGCTTCCAATATTCTGGATGTGATCACGTCTGAAATCCCTTTTCAGCTGAAGTGTTAGCTACAAGAATCATACTGTAATCACACAGTTAATTGAAATTGAGTTGATTGGTTTACAGGTTTCTTTGTAGAAATGGCTTCACCTATCAATATTCTTTCCTTTGGTCAGTTTACACAAAAATTCTCTGGAGGCTGTAAATGTTGATTTGAGCATCCAAATGAGAGAAAGTGTTTCTTGCCCTTTCTAGAGCTTCCAAGATTTAATTATCTAAACATGAACATCTCACAGAAAGTTTATCTAGAGAGTTAGGGTATCAGATGTGGCTATATGAGTATCAAAGCTAATTGCCTGCTTTGCTTATCAATATGCTTCTCGAGTGATACACATTGACAATATGAACACTACTTCAATTCATAGCTTGGCATAGAAAATGCCCGACAGATAAATCAGCTACTCTTGAATTGTTTTATGAAATCAGCAGAAACCAATGGATGTGCTTTTGGCATGTTTCATATTCACTTATTCAAAGAACTGATATACAAGGCATGTCTGAGAAGTATCCAGCCATTTTGATTATCTACAAAACTAGTTGTAAATTGGTAAACAGTCAGAGGGTACTTTTCTGTGCAAACATTAACTGATACTCTCCTCTCGAGTTACTCAGTCAGCAGAAATATGCCACTAAGTTAGATTGCATTGAAATTTCAACATTTATCTGTGGAAAATATTCTTCTTTCTTTTTTGTGCTGTGTTCCGTCAATACATGGGCAATCATGGCCCTCCACATCTTCCTGTCCCTTGTAGCTCTTAATAAATTTTGTCCTTTTGTTATTTCTCCCAAACCCTGTTCTACCATCCATTTACTCAAGCTCATCAGTTATGTTACACACTTCTTTCTTCTGACCGTTCTTCCATCAATATCCTCTTCTTTTATGTGCCATGTCCATTCAGGATGTAGATGGTCATGGCTCTCCACATCTTTCTGACCCTTCTAGCTATTAATGTTTTGTTTTTTTGTTATATCTCCTAAGACCTGTTCTACCATCCATTCATTCAGGCTCATCAAGTATATGACACCCTGCTTTCTTCTGACCGTTCTTCCTTTAATATTCTCTTCTGCTATGTGCCATGTTTCTTCAGAACGTGGATGGTCATGGCCGTTCACATCTTCCTGAGCCTCCTAGCTCTTAATAAATTTTGTCTTTTTGATATTTCTCCCAAACCCTGTTCTGCTATCCATTTACTCAAGCTTCAACTTGAAATCTTTAAATAGAATATTCTACCTGTATTTCTTTAAATTTGGTCAAAAGATTCTGTCAAGTAAACACACCTGTCCTAAATGTATGTAACCTGTTACTTTTGAAATTCCTTTGAAGTAGATATATTAAAGGAATAAAGAGGAGATTCAATGCTGAAAGTTAAGATTAAATTTTGGTACTGATACTAAATTACATATCTATATCTATAAAACAGAAGTCTGTCTCTGTGTGTGTATGCTATTTATGCACGTTCATATTTCGTGACTGATTTCAATAAAAATATATACACATAATGCAAATTTAGTAACATAAGTGAAGACCTATATTTTAATCTCCATGCCCTTCATGTTTTGAAGAAAAATCAATAAAACTGAAGCTGGGTACGACATTTTGTAAGCACCAAAGCAAAGTTACAGGTGAATAAAATTTTTACTGGATGAGCTGATGTTCATTGCACTTAATGCAAAACATAGCTCATGTTATGAGGTTTATGTAGAGTGCTTGATAGTTTTCTTGCGACATTAGCTTCACACAAAAAATTGCAAAAAACTGTAAGTAAAACAGGATTTTTGTACTACTTAAAATAAAAACTTGAATAACTTATTCATTTTTATCAAATTTTCTTCAAACATGTCGCAAAAAATTTGCCATCATGCAAAAAATAAGAAAGTGTGGTTTTAATCCTGCTCTCTTCCCCACATATAAAACCATAAAAAAACTGTCAAAAAAGCCTGTTTATCAGCCATAACTGTCTGGCTTTTCATCCAATGCTTTCCAAATTTGTCATATAGATTACATATGGCACAAATTGTCTTGCATGAATCTTTGGTATAGATTATTTGAGTTAAGTGGACGAAATCTGTGTCAAACTACGTCCAAAATTGGCTTTTGCCATTTAGCTAATAGTTTCTTTATATGATTCCATCCTAAATTGGCATTTAAACAACCTTTGATGCAAAAATTGTTTGAGAAAGATTATTGAAGCATTAAAAGGGAAAAATTCCCGAAGAACATCTTATTAACCCTGGCTTTACACTAAACATCTGAAAAAATTGTTTGGGGGGGGGGTTCATTTGTGCATTTGCACTTGCAGTTGAATCAATCTCTGACGCTTCATTCCTGTTTTTGTTTGATCATTAGATTTGCAAACAATGCCATGTTATTTGAAAGTCATTATGGCCATAGGAAATTTTATTGAATATCTAAAACATTTAAATAATTTAACCTCGAGCAATGACCACACAAAAAGGTTTTATCAATAGAATTCATTTATTATGATCAATCAAACACTTGTGAAGGATAGACCATGAGATGAGGTGAGGTGGTAGAGTAGCCTAGCATAACAATGGATGATGCATCCAAGCAGGGATGTAGACAGTCATTTCTAAAATGGGGTTGCTGTATACAGGAGGTGCAGTTATACAGTTCCTGCCATTTACACCCGGGCAATGCTGGGTAGCTTGGCTAGTTTCTTATATCTTTCTTATTTCTAAATTATATAATTTTTGGTAATTTTCCAAATAAACTCTAGTACATCCACAAAACTGCAAAAGAAAAAAATATAAACCACTACACTTCTTCTCTTCTTTGTATGTGTTCCTTCTGTACGTGGGTGATCCTTCACAACTTTCTGACCTTTGTAGCTCTTAGTAAAATTTGTCTTTTTGCTATATTTCCTAATCTCTGTTCTGCTAACCATTTGAGCAAGCTCGTTAGGTTGATTATGCACTGCTTTCCTCTGTCACTCTTACACTAGATACATATAATGACTTTTAGAATACCTTGTGCTTTTATTTATAATACTTCAGTTAAAATTTTTATTAAATTTTAACAGCAATATTATTTTGTACAACTCTAGGCTGACTGAAGTATCGAAAGTATCTCAATAAATTTAGGATATTCTTCTATGTGCTGTGACCCTGCAGAAAATTGATGCTCATGACTCTCCACAACTTCCTGTCTTTGTAGATCTTAATAAATTTTGTCTTTTTGCTATCTCTTCTAATCCCTGTTCTGCCATTCATTTACACAAGCTCATTATGTACATTATTTACTGTTTGCTTCTGTTCTTCTTGCCTTCAATATGTTTTGTGGGTATCAAATTTTCTAAGCCCTCCTTCCTCATTATGCACCCTAGAAATTTAAGCTATCTCTTTCTGATATAAAGTATCAATGTCCTTAATGTTTCCATCCACTATAAAACTATTACATTGCTCATACATATTCTCAGAAACTTTCTGTAGAACCACATTTTTATCACCTCAAATATCTTCTTCATCTGTGTGAAGATGGTCCAGTATTAACAGCCATATAGGAAGACTGATATTACATAATAATACAGTACTCTTTTCTTAATGTTTTTGGAAGGCATCTTTTGCTATATCAATGCGCATTCCAATTTTGATGTCACACATTCTGTCATGTATTAAAACAATTCCCAGATATTTAAATTGTTTTACTTTGTTTGATTTTGGTATCTACAATTTGTAATTTGCATGTTGGTCTGATTACCATTCATTCTGTCTTCTTGCAATAGATGTTTAGTACTTTCTTCTTGTTTTCTTTCATTATCTTCTGTAGGAGTTCTTGTAGCTTCCTTTCTAAGTCTGCTATCAGACCTGTGTCATCTGCATATCTTTTATTGTTAAGATTGTTACTGCTGATAATAATTCCTGGTAAGAATTCTAATTCTCTCAAAATCCCCTGCTTCACTTGTAAATAGACTAGATCTTGTCTTAAAAAAGTAACTTGACAGTATTATATTTTATATACTGTATAGGAAAGTATTCAATTATTTTAAAATAATAAATAGTAGAAGAGCGCATAGATTTTATGATTCATAACTTTCTTTTATTTACATAACTTGTTCGAGAGGCACAGAAAATCTTGACAATGGAAACAAAAAAAAACAGAGAGACTGAATCAGACAGAAAAGTGGATCTTGTAAAATGGGGCTTATATTGACTTTAGGATGCAGAAGTGTCAGCAACGAAATCATTGAAAGTGAATGAATAAATGCAATACAATAACAAATATGAATACACAAGAGTTTAAATAGTAGAGAATAGTACAACATGAACTGTGAATGAAGAATAGATGCATTTACACAGTGTAAACCAAAAGAGACATTTGTATGTAAAAAAGTAAGTAGAAATAACAAAAGGTATGTTGACAGCAAACGCTAATAATAACAAAATGTTGTGGCCAAGAAATATGGAAAATATTTCCTATTCAGGAGAGTCTGAACAATTAGAAGAAAATGAATTATAACTTGGAATGATAATTTTAATGAAAATGATAAAGATTATCTTATATATATATATATATATATATATATATATATATTTAAAAATGTAAAATAAAATAGGAAAACTGTAATATTAGCCGACACATTTTGTGCACTGTGGACTTTTTCAAGGCAAAAACGAAATTAATTTATTAAAACAAAGTAACTATTAATAACAAAACAAAAATGCCCTTAGCAACTGGAAGAATTTAGAAAATGCTATTGTATTCATATTGTCAACTGAAAATTACATCAAGTACTGTCACGTTTGGAAATATTGTTTTTATTGTTGTGTTGGCTGATTCAACCATTTTCTTTTGATTTCTTGTTACAGTTGTGTACGTTTATTTGGGAGAGTAGTAATTATGTTAGGAAAGGTGAAATAGGGAAAACCTGGCCATAGATTAATATTTGGATAATATTCAATAGTGGCACTCTTGAGGATTTTCCTTCTGAGTGAGTTATTTTCTTTTTTTATGAGTGTAGCATTTTTAAAATCAAAATTGTGGTTGAATTTATTTCTATGTATCACTAGTGCATTAGTTAAGTTGTTTTTTGTGAGGTCTCTTTTGTGCTCATAGATGTGTTTTTTTTAAATTTCTGCTTGTTTCTCCAATATATTGGGATGAACAGTTTTGGCAATCTGTTTTATAAATACCTGCTTCAGAAATATTATTACAAGAATTTGCAGTCCCCAATACTTACCTAAAGAAGAAACATACAGAGAAAACACATTCAAAAAACTACAATACCCATATCATTTCATCCACAACACGAGAAGGAAGGCATACAAAATATACAACTGAAACAAAACTAATAACATAATCCGCAATAGTAAATTACATGAAAACAGTTACATAATACTACCGATCAACTCTGTCATGTCCATTATCCAGAATAACCTATCCCATCTAAATAATCTTAAAATAGTCACAAACACTTCCAAAACCATAATGGATATACTCAGATCCTCAAACACTAATAGCAATATAGGAAATATAGATTCTTTGTGATTTTCCTTTCAAATATGATATGCCTGTTATGTCTTCACTCCTAATCACAAAGGCCGAACCCCCTGACTGGGAGACCAAGCCTGATTGGGGATCCCAGGCATCCCAGGATCCCAGGAAGTGCTTTGTAACTCTCACTGTCTTATCAGCCTTTGCTTTTTTCTACCTCCATTTATATACATTACAAATTAAATTAAGCACAACTGACTATTAAAGGATGAAATTTTTTTGTGGATTTTGACATCATTCTGCAGTCCTTTTTGTTCAAGTCTGTGAAATTGTTTTGCTCATGCTAAGCCTAAAAAACAAAAAAAACAATTTTCTATTAATCCATAATGTATTAAAATTATTCAACTTTTTAACAAAAAGATTTAATGTTAAAACTTGCCACAAAACAGATTTATTTAAGATACAGGGTAGTCTAAAAGTTTTGTCACCCCTTCATAATATAATTTTCTATTTCAATGCAGTGTGGGGTATTATCAAGGAGAGAGTTTCACATGAACGGTACCAGAATAGCTATCAGTTGAAGGATGCCATTCAGAGAGGCTTTGCAACAAGACTTTCAGCCCACCCTGTAGAATGATGTCTTAAATTTGTAATTGTATTTATTTTCATTTTGTCTAGTTCACTTTCTATATTGCCTATGATCTATTATTGTACATAATTAGGTTATAATAAAAGTTGTACTTTATATGAATACTACCTTATGAAAATTGAGATGTTGTATGCTGTCATAGATTCGAGGTGGGCAGGAAAAACTTGCACCTGCCCAGCTAATCACTGACAGTTCTTATTATCTTGATTTTCAACATATCTCTAGATATTTTTGGGCAACTCTGTGTACATATGTGTGTGCATTAGTCTGTTTTTGTACATAAATTTGTCTGTATGCGTCTGTGTCTGTGTCTGTACCTCTGTGTGTGCCGATGTACATGATTATGCTCAGGTGCATATGCATGTATGGCTGTGATTCTTTGAGTTTGTGTGAGTGTGTGTATATAATGTGTGTGTTTAATAACTGCAGAATTTGATGCTTAAGTACAACATTTCTGGTCTACTAGCAGAAAATGATTAAAATTCTTCAAGGGGAAGGACAGTTTATTGGAGTACCAGTAAAGTCAGTGGGTAGCAATAAGAAAGGCTGAAACCTTGACTATCCATAAAAGATGAAATGATTTAAAAAAAAACAAAAAAACTGTACTTCATTTTCCTATCCTGTATTATTTCATTAACAATAAGTTATTCAAATTCATTCCAATCATGATATATGGTGATATTCTCATTTCTTGCTTGTCAAGTTCACTCCAGATATCAACTCATATATATATGAGGTCTGTCTGAAAAGTAACGAGACTGGTTGTGCAGTGTGAGCTTTTTTTCCCTTATGAGAATTGTGGCAGGAAAAATCATGGCTACTTAACCACACAACAATACTCACAACATGTTGGAGCATGCAGTAGTTCCTGGCCTAGAAGAACATATCCACACTGGAACAACATCCCTATTCAATTGATCTTGCTCCCAATGACTTCCTTCTTTTCACCAAGCTTGAGGGAATCATTAAGGGAAGCTGTCTTGAAGGTGACAGAGCTGAGGAACATCCAAGAAGAATAATTCTAACAGTGTCTAGAAGCATGTCAAAGAAGGATGGAAAAGTGTGTTAGACTCATGGGGAGTTACTTTGAAGGGGAAACCATGTAGTTTCTTGTTTTGAATTGAAATAGTTTGTTACACTAGTCCCATTACTTTTCAGACAGACCCCATATATGTTCATTTATTTGTGTGCATATATTTACATTTTTGAATTAAATAAGGAAAGAAATGCACTATAACAGTGCATTTCTTGCCTTATTTAATTGCAGTGTATGGAAAAATATTCGTGAATATGAAAGGATTATGATCAAAATAAAATAAGCAGACATAATGTTTGTAATTTATTCAATCAGACATGCCTAAAAGAGAATTTGCTGCATATACATATATATATATATATATATATATATATATATATATATGTATGTATGTATCCTGAAAGAATATTCATCTCATTCTATTGCTCCAGGAAGTCAGAACAGGGGTAAGAACAAAGAAAGAAAGACTCACAGAGGAGAGACATACTTGAAAGTTTGTAAAGACTCCAAGACATTGATATCGTTATAGTAAAATTTTTTCAATAAGAATATTAAATATGCATTTGAATACCAATTTTTAAAGATAAACTTTCCAAATAATGAAGGCAAAAAAGGAGTATGCTTTAATTATTCATTCAAAAAAGGGATTTATTCCACCAGTAATGAAATATTAACATGTGCACAAGTATGTGAACAGTCATGACATTACTTTCTTAGATTTACTCCATATTTTCAATAGACAGAGATAGATTTGAAAAGAATGAGAGAATTAGATTTAAATAGATCAATCTAAATGGAAGATAATACTAAAATATATATATAATGAAATATACAGACTGACAGTTAAACTGTTTTGCTCTAAGAACAATCATTCTATATACACAAACCAAGGCAGCTGATAATGCTAAAATAATAATAATTTGCTCACATCCAAGCATTGTGATCGTTATCATCTCTTCTTATTTCCTTTCTTCGCACTGGTGGCAGTGACAGAGATGGCTATGAAGGCCCAGCCAACTCCTGAAGAGTTTTGAGCAGGAGTCACAGAGAATTGTGGGCGGTAACCGTGGCTGGGTTTGTCGGGCTCTCCTGACAGCATGTTGCAGATCCTCTTAATGTTGATGATTGGACTCAAAAGTTTTGTCCCTCCCCTGGATGGCCATACACTGGGAAAGTTGATTTGCAACAACAGTTTCTCCCAAGCATACAGAAAGATGAAGAGTACCATGGCCGAAAATACCATGATTTTGGTTTTTATGGTGAGGCTGTGATTGTTGAAGACCCAAAGTGAGAGTGTTCCATACATAGTATGATCCTCTTTGATCCTGAAATAGATACATAATGAAGTATTTACATATCTAGATGGATAATGAACAAAATGAGATAGATAGATAGATAGATAGAATTATTTTGCTATTATAATGATCATTAGGCTATACACAAAATCATGTGAATTCAATAGAGCAATCTAGATAGATGACAATACTGACATTGATATATGATAAAAATATTTAGATAACTAGCTAGCTAGATAGATAGATATTACAAACTGTTTTGCTCTAAGTACAATTATTACTCTATACACAAAATCATCAGAACTGATTAAATAGTTTAACAACAAATATATTTTTTGTTTTCCATTTCAGAAATATCATGTTTGGGCACAAGCCAGATGTTTTTAGATGTGTTGATGGCAGAACATCAGCAAACAGCTATTCAAGATCTTAATATTGAAATGAAGCTTTCAAAATAAGTGCCTCAGTATTGAAAGAATATTTGGCACATTCGAATCTATGATATAAATATTTTGCCCCTCTGTATATTTCTGTGCATAGAGTTGAAGTCAGATGTTTACATATACCTTAGCCAACTACATCTTGACTCATTTTTTTTTTCACAATTCATAACATTTAATCTCAGTAAAGATTCCCTGTCTTAGGTCAGTTAGGATCACTACTTTTATTTTGAGAAAGTGAAATGTCAGAGTAATAGCAGGGATAATGATTTATTTCAGCTTTTATTTCTTTCATCACATTCCCAGTGGGTCAGATGTTTATATTCACTAAAATGGCTGTGCCTTTAAACCATGAATACCCAGTGTGAAATAAAGTAAGTATTAATTCTAAAATTTAAAATATAAATTTGGTATTAATTATAGGTTTATAAAAGAATCTGTTATTATAGGTTAATGAAAATATTGGTATTAATTCTCCCTCTGTATTTTCTTTCTTTATTTGCTGTGTCCTTGCAAGATGTAGGTGATCATGGCTCTCCACGATTTCCTGTCCCATGTAGCTTTTAATAAACTTTGTCTTTCTGTTGTTTTTTTCCTAAGCCCCGTTCTGCCATTTACTCACTCTCAATTTAGAAGGAACCGGAAACCCAGTCCTAAACAGGAAACAAGAGATAAACCTCTACTCCTGTTCAAAAGAATGGGAAGGAGTGAGAAGCAGATGATAGGCAAACCTCACTACTCCTATTTAATTTTTTTTTAAATTATTTACTAAAAAAAGAAGCTTATATTTAGAATCAGTATTATATTTATTTTATATTATCTTAGAATCAGAAAGAGAGGTTTAAATTTTGGAGAAACATAATGAGGAAAGAGAGTTAGGAGAATTTGAAACTCACAGGACATATTGAAGAGGGTAAAGAGAAAAAAACGAGTAATGTATCTAATTACACTATTACATCTATGACAATTACGAGGTGTAAACATGCAATAAAAATAAGAAGTACAATGAATTAAAAATTAATAAAAATGTCAGAATTTCTGATATGGGGAGCTATCATTATTTACACTATTTATATTTAGATTATTAAACTATTTACTATTAAACTATTTATATTCGGACTATTTACACTATAAATAGTGTAAATAATGGTAATTCCTCATCTAAGAAATTCAGACAGAAATCAGTATGGACTGCTTCTGTTTATTAAGACAGGGGAAGACTGAGAACCAGATTATAGGTGAAAATATCTGTGACTATTTAAAATTTTTATATTTATTTACTAAAACAAAAAAAAGAGGCAGCTTATAGAATCAATATTATATTTATTTTATATTATCTTTAAATGTAAACACTCATATTTTTTCTGCTAAATTATAACTGAATTTTGACAAGGCAGATATAAATTATTTCCATACAAACACAATGAATTAAAAAAAAAAACTTCATCAATGGAAACATGGCTTATAAATAGTAAGTTTTCAAATTTACATTCTAAATAAACATAGATGGAATATTTACTAAAATATACTTTTAAAAATATTTATACAGTTTATATATTACATTTCATGTTAACACCATATACATTGTTTTCCTCTGTCCCTCTTGCCCTCAATCTGTTTCATGACGATCAAATTTTCCAAGCTCTCCTACATCATTATATGTACCAGAAACCTCAATTGTCTATTCCTAAAGATAAGTATTAGGTTCCTTTTGGTTTCCATTTTCTGCAAAACTTTGTCATTGCTCACATTTTTGGTCCACATGTACAGTGCTATTTAATAAAAGTGACTCACCTGATTTTCTTTTTACTAAAAATATTTTTTGTCTATTGTTTTGGGGTAAAATAATTTTTAATCTTACTAATATAAAGACTACCTTCCCAACCATCTAGGAAAAAAGTTTATTCACCCTAACATATTCTATTGATAATTATAAATTTGGATATAAATGGGATTCAGGAAAAAACTCTGTGCAAAAAAAGTGACTCAGATATCGCATTCTAATGATTAAACTGGTAAATTTAAAGAGCTTTTGACAAAATATTGAAAACTATTTTACGATACACTCAGAACAATACTCTAGAGAATTCTAGAACAGCTTAAATTAAATCTAGAATATTCCAGAATATTCCAGAAAGCCACATGCAGTATAAAAAACAGCTTGAAATAGCCACTCAAGTCACTAACCAGATGAAAGGGTACAAACATGCATCAGAAGCACTTAAGGCATCTCTTATTGCCCTCTCAAAAGCAGGCAAGTCTACGAGAGAAATGGCAGAAATTGCTATAACCTCACAATAATGATGCCACTACTGCTCCAAGGAAGAAAACAAGGGGACGAAAGAAAAAGATTGATGATAGAACTGGCAGGGTAATCAAGAGAGAAGTTGCAAAGAATAGGACTATAACTAGCCAAGAAATTGCAGCCAGTCTAAGCGAAGAGCAAGGTGTTAGCCTTGCCTCTTCAACAGTCCATCAGAACAAGGTTACAAATCTTGTTAGAACAAGGCTACAAATCTTGTACACAAAGGTTTAAGCTGCTAATAAGCAAAGCCAACAAAGCTAAGAAACTTGAATGGGCTCACTATTACAAAAATTTCACCGTAGAAGATTGAAAGAATGTTCTCTTTTCCGATGAAATGAAAGTTGAGATAAATTCAAAGGATAAGGTGAGTCACTTTTATCGAACAGCACTGTGGGAGGACTGATGCTACATGTTTTAATACTGTTTTCTTTTATTCTAATGATATTCTTGTCTTTCTCAATATTTTGTTCAGTTTTTGAGAGAACTGCTGTCATAAAATTTTAACAAAAAAATTATTAAATGAGAAAATCTGTTGAAATAAAACAAAATGATTTGACAAAAGCTAACAATAAAATGTCTTTTTTATATTGGGT
Organism: Acanthosepion pharaonis; assembly: GCA_903632075.3. Classification (NCBI taxonomy): domain Eukaryota; kingdom Metazoa; phylum Mollusca; class Cephalopoda; order Sepiida; family Sepiidae; genus Acanthosepion; species Acanthosepion pharaonis. The sequence goes on from CAHIKZ030002157.1 coordinate 1,852,851, forward strand.
AATTCAAATACTCACACAATACATCATGTCTCGAGGTCATAATTTATCATGAATCATCCAGAAATTGTCCAATTCCTTCTGATATTGCAGGTGACATCATTGAGTGAACTTCTGACCCCAGATATCTTAAGGCAATGGAAAAGTACAGGCTAAAGGACAGAATTCCAATCACTGGATTTCAATTAATTTTGCTTCCTACTGAGAAATGGTCAGAAACCAGTGACACCCCCTTTTAAAGAACGGATCCTGAAGAGTATTGGAGACTGTCAAGTAGAAAAGAAAGAATCTATTTGAATTCTTCAAATATCAGGTTGTAAAATGCTAACATGACAAACAAATATATTATTCATCTATCTTAAGTTTAAATTATAGTTTCATTTTTTTTCTTTCTAAGATGAGAAATTGTTAATATACTCAAATATAATTATGTTATTGTTCATATCTTTAAGGTTCATAGAGATGATTGGTGATATCAAAATCAAGCAAGTAGAAAAATTTAAATATCTTAGAAATATGTTATAGAGACAATGTTTCGACCATGTACTCTCTGGACATCTTCAGGTGTTCATGATTTTGTGTGATATGGAATATCTTGTATTAATTGATTAGTGTGTTAATTTTATCCTTATAATTCCCCTTCTTGTTCTTTGCTGTTGAACCAGAGTACAGTTCTATGTTTAGTAATTGTGAAATTATTAATAATAATTTATAATATAGCAAGAGATGGTACACTTCAACACGGTGTAATGGTTGATGGTAATAACTTTTATAGTTAGATTAATTATGACTGAGTAGTGAGTTCAATCCTCACTTGGTGCTCCATAATTATTAGCAAGACAGGATTCATGATATCAAAATCAAGTTGCCAATCTAGTTGTTCACTTAAATTCATGCAGTCGAGGTACCAAGAAAGAAAATATTTATAGAAAAGACAGAGGGAAGCCATGTTACTGCAGGTGGAAAGTGACTGCATTCAAGATGCCAGGTTAGGATCAATAACATTGCAGACCTTTTTGTGCATTTCTTTCAAACAGAAAAAGTAAGTCATAATGTTTGCATTAAAAACAAAAATTAATGCAGCATACTGCAATTATATATTTCAACAATTTTTTAGTTTTTATTAATTAAAAAATAAAAAATAATTCAACAAGAGATTAGTTTCATTTAGATAAAGAATTAAATTTATTTTCAATTAAAGACAAAAAAGTTATTTATTTATATCTCTTTCAATTAAAGCTAATTAAAATTCAGTATATAAAAATAATTAGGTAATGTTTTTATTAATAATAATTCAAAATAATTAAAGTTTGTATTAATAATAATAATAATAATAATAATAATAATAATAATTAATTCAGCAAACTTATTATTTTCCCTCTTTTTAAATAATCTTGTACAGTCCTAAGAAAATCTAATACACTATTTTGATTTGTTTAGTTAATTCTGTAAATTTTGGTTTTGCATGATTAATTTGTAGTAATGTGAAATGGCAGACAACAACAATTGTTACTTTGAATGCTGCAAGAAATAAGATAACTGAATTTGCTGGGCCTAAAATTTTATAGGAGTTCCTTTTTTCAATCAATTCATCACAAGCAAGGTAATAGCACTAATACACAGAGTGATGTTGTGAGTAAAAGAGAATGAGAAAACTTTAGCAGGAACCGGAAACCCAGTCCTAAACAGGAAACAAGGGATCAACCTCTACTCCTGTTCAAAAGACTGGGGAGGAGTGAGAACCAGATGATAGGCAAACCTCACTACTCCTATTTAAATTTTTTTTAAATTATTTACTAAAAAAAGAAACTTATATTTAGAATCAGTATTATATTTATTTTATATTATCTTTAAATTAAACACTCATATTTTTTCTGCTAAATTATAACTGAATTTTGACAAGTCAGTTATAAATTATTTCCATACAAACACAATGATTTTAATAAAAAACAAACTTCATCAATGGAAACATGGCTTATATACAGTAATTTTTCAAATTTACATTCTAAATAAACATAGATGGAATATTTATTAAAATATACTTTTAAAAATATTTATACAGTTTATATATTACATTTCATGTTGGAAACACCATTTGTTAGCAATGTCCTACCAGAGAGTCCATCTATTAAGATACTCAAATATTCAGGCTGGCAGACAAAAATAAATAAATATACTGTTTAAAAATAAATGGAGTGTTTACTCAAATATGGGCATCCACTAAAAGTAACGTTTAAAATAATAAAATCTGATTAATAAATAAAAACATCCATCACTTCTTAACAATATATATGAAAAGGTGACAGGAAAATGTTTCTTTAACAATGCAGGCTCTTTTGTTCTACTGATGTAGGTTTGGTACAGACAGACAAAATGTAGCCATACACTAATATATAAAAGACCGGCAAATAAAACAGATGTACAATGAGAAAAATGTTTAGCATTGGAATTTCTGTGTTTATACTGCCTTTTCCTGTAATTGAATTTTTTTTTTCTGAATACAAAAAGATTTACATTTTTTTTGTACTAATACCATATCTACTTTGTGGATAATCTGAATGTCTGTTTGTAGTCTTTTATCAAACCTTAAATAGATGCAGGCAAACCAAATTTGTGATAGCTTTTCAACTGATATATTTGTAACTAATAAAATATTAAGAAAGTAGTTTTATGATTTAATGCAACCATTTTGTTAACAATTTTTTTTTTTTTTGATGTATTAAGCGTATAGCAGCTCTGCTTTTGGTTAAAGAAAAGAAAGGGACATAAGAGGCATGAATATTTTTCCATGAGAAACCATATGCTTCTTGATATTTTTTATGGGAGTCCTTACTTTGATTCAGTAGACATAATTTAACAAAGTTACATTTCTCTTTTTTTAAGCACTTTAATATGAAATTAAAAGAAATCTTGTTTTAAAAGGTTGTATCAAATATGTGTAGATTTGTTGTGGATGCTTTTGACAATGATTTTCTGTAGTAGAATTTATAAAAGATTATTGAAATTAATGAGTATTTTCATATTGATCTCAAGTAGAGATTTCAAATCACAGTCATTTTTACATTCAAGCTCTTCATTACATTGAATATCAACTCAATTTTACTTTTGCTTTGTTAAACATAACGTATTATTGCAAATTCTAGATTCAATCCTTCTTAACAAATCTTGTTGTTCTTTTTCTTCTTCTTCTTCTTCCTCCTCATCCTTCTTCTTCTTTGTTCTTCTTCTTCTTCCTCCTCATCCTTCTCCTTCTTCTTCTTTGTTCTTCTTCTTCTTTGTTCTTCTTCTTCTTTGTTCTTCTTCTTCTTCCTCCTCATCCTTCTTCTTCTTCTTCTTTGTTCTTCTTCTTTGTTCTTTTTCTTCTTCCTCCTCATCCTTCTTCTTCTTCTTCTTTGTTCTTCTTCTTCTTTGTTCTTTTTCTTCTTCCTCCTCATCCTTCTTCTTCTTTGTTCTTCTTCTTCCTCCTCATCCTTCTTCTTCTTCTTCTTTGTTCTTCTTCTTCTTCCTCCTCATCCTTCTTCTTCTTCTTCTTTGTTCTTCTTCTTCCTCCTCATCCTTCTTCTTCTTCTTCTTTGTTCTTCTTCTTCTTCCTCCTCATCCTTCTTCTTCTTCTTCTTTGTTCTTCTTCTTCTTTGTTCTTCTTCTTCTTCCTCCTCATCCTTCTCCTTCTTCGTCTTCCATATGCTCTGTCCCTTCCAAACATGGCCAGGCCTCCTGTATTTGTAGCTCTTAGCAATATGTCATTTACTATCCCTCCTGCTCCCTGTTCTGACATCCATTGATATGATCTCTCTTTAGGTTGCTTACTTGCCATTTTCCCTATACCTCTATTTGCCTTCAATATATCCTATGAGTTTCAAATTTTGCAAGCCCTCTTTCTTCATCATGTGTCCTAGAAATTTCAACTTTCTTTTTCTGCAATATTTACATTTGGACATAATTCCTTTCTGATATTTCCTGCACCGGTTGTGGAGCTTCCTTTCCCTCACAAGGAAATGTCTCGCTCTTTTCACTACTCTTTTTGCTCTCCTGGAACTAACTGATGTCTTGCTTGATAAGCCTGGTAAAACTAGCTTTAGGTCTGTACATCAGTATAGGAATTTTACGTGGTTTGACATACGTGCCAATTTTCACTGGAGTTTTTTCCTTGGCCTCCAATGGTGTATCATATCAGGTTTTGTATGCTAAAATAAAAATAACAGTTCAAGTAATAATTGTTTCTGTTAGCAAGTAAAAAAAAAATCTTTCCATAGTTTACCGTAAGCAGCCAATTTGGAAAGCATAGACAGTAGTCTTGATCAGTTAAATATCTTGTAAATGTAAACAGTCTAAAACATGCATATTCGCTATGTTTGTATTTTATATGATACTAATATGATACTAATATGATACTAATATGTGAATGTTACATGCATTATTATTGGATAAAGTTACATAAAACATCATAAGCTATGTTGCCATTGAAAAAGTTTTTTTTTTAATTCATTGTGTTTGTATGGAAATAATTTATATCTGCCTTGTCAAAATTCAGTTATAATTTAGCAGAAAAAATATGAGTGTTTACATTTAAAGATAATATAAAATAAATATAATATTGATTCTATAAGCTGCCTCTTTTTTTTGTTTTAGTAAATAAGTATAAAAATTTTAAATAGTCACAGATATTTTCACCTATAATCTGGTTCTCAGTCTTCCCCAGTCTTAATAAACAGAAGCAGTCCATACTGATTTCTGTCTGAATTTCTGAAATGAGGAATTACCATTATTTACACTATTTATATTGTAAATAGTCCGAATATAAATAGTTTAATAGTAAATAGTTTAATAATCTAAATATAAATAGTGTAAATAATGATAGCTCCCCATATCAGAAATTCTGACATTTTTATTAATTTTTAATTCATTGTACTTCTTATTTTTACTGCATGTTTACACCTTGTAATTGTCATAGATGCAATAGTGTAATTAGATACATTACTCATTTTTTCTCTTTACCCTCTTCAATATGTTCTGTGAGTTTCAAACTCTCCAAACTCTCTTTCCTCATTATGTTTCTCCAAAATTTAAACCATCTCTTTCTGATTCTAAGTAAGTCTTCTTTTTTGTTTCAGTTTGCCCTAAAACTTTGTTTTTGCTAACATGCTACGTCTATGGCATTCTCAGCATCCATTGATAGAATCACATCTCTGTTGACTCAAGTCTCCTCTTCATCTCTAAGGAACTTGCCCAGCATTAACAGCCATATAGGAAGATTTGTATGACATTGCAGCTCAACATTGTTTTCTCTGTTTCTAATGAATTTTTCCTGTGACTTCCCTCTATGATGGCTTTTACTTCTTTATGTATTGACATTTGGTAATTACCTGCAATTTTATCAGCAAGCATCTCATTTGCTTTTCGATTTTTTGAACACAACGATGTGAATATGAATAAAGATACATTTTGGATTCATGTCGAACTGAAAAACCATCGACTTTTATTTTGCAGATCTGAGGCTTACACTGAAGATTCCAGACTAAGATATCAAATGTTCTACTTTTGATCCTGTCTTCTGACACCTCTAATGAGATATTCATTTAGGAAACGTCAAGCACTGTAACACTGTTAAAGAAAAAATTCTATCAAATATATAATCAATGAAAATATGCACTGTGCATTCTATTACTGTGGGTGTGGTTAGTATGAAATTGGTGAACAGAGTTCTATTTCTGGCCTAGTTTCTTTCATGCCCTTTGTAAAGACATGAATCTCTATTCCCTCACTATCTATGGGTTAAATAGCAGGATAGATGGGCAACCAGCCTAAGAAAAGGAAAACTGAAATCAAAACCATGGTAAATTCAAGTTTGGTCCTCACTGTTCATCTCTGACAGAATTCAAAAGCGCTTATGTGGTCATGTTAGTGACTAATTATTTTCTAACCTGCAACCCTTATCCCACAGATGAAGCATTACAAGTTTCTCAGTACTCTATTGCTATTACTTTGACTGATGTTTGGATGAATTACAAAATTCAGTCCTTTGATTGTAAAACTGGAGTCATCTCACCAGGTCACAGGACTGCGTAATGGTATATAGCAGCCATGTGCCTATGAGACCACATGATCCCTCTTTCAGCCATACTGACAAAATCCAAAAGGTGAACATGGCAATACATTTGGGGATGGCTTGGTGATATGGCTGTAAGTTAACATCAATTAATAAGTAGGAATTTTCTTATATGCTACCTAGATTTTATGAATTTAAGCACAGTACTAGATTGCAAGGAAGATCTCATCATTTTACAGTTAAAATGACTAGATGTAACTGTAAGTTCTATGTTAACTGTTTCTTCTCTCTTTCTTGCTTGTGGAACTTTATTCTAACTTCTTACTTTCCAATCAACTTTAATTTTCAAAAATTTAAATGACAAGTTATTTGTTATCTATTGTATTCTTAATTACTGTTTTTTTTTATTGTTCTCTCTCATTAATAGTGTTCTTTTCTATTTTTTTCACACTCAGTAACCCCTTGCATCTTAGTGGCTTTATTGCATTGTTTGGGGTGAATTAATTAAACAAAAAAGAACAAGTATTCACTGTGTGCCTCCCAGATCACATGATCACCCTCTCAGCCATACCAACAAAATCTAAAGGAGTACTTGGCAATACCTTTAGGAATGGCTTGGCTGCAAGAGTTGCCAGAAATTTGTCAGTGGTGATAGCTAACCATGTTTAGGTCTCTATTCCAAATTTTTTTCTCTGGATTTACTTCCATGGACGTTTCCATGATTGGATATAACCACAAGACATTAGTTTTCCTTCCCCTAGATCAGGGGTCATCAAACTATCGGCTGAATCAGGCTTGCAATGTCAGATCATCTGCCCACCACTGCACTATGCTACAAATGTGCTCAGATATAATTATTTATATGGAATTATCAATAGATGGTAGTTAAACTTACTATGTAGAAAAAAATAAAAGATGCCAAAATTTGGCCAATCTGATTTTTGCATCAGACAGTAATATAAGGTTTAAGAAAATCAGTGAAATAACAACTTTAGCAACTTTTGAAATCCAAGTGCTTTTTGTTTAAGTACCTGCAATGAAGTTTCTAAGAAAAGCAATTACAAGCCTGCTGCAGCAATCATGTTTTAACTTGGATTGCCGTGTTTAAACCGGTTTGAAGAATGCTGTACACCAAAAGGATTGACTTCAGTCAATTACATCATATATTTTCACTGAACTCATTATAAAATCTAAAGTATGTGAAGTCAACACATGTAAAGAGGTTGACTGAAGAATATTTGAAAGCAATTCTCGTGTTTGGATACAGCAATTTCAAAGCAAATATTGATTATATCTTAAAAAAGTAAATGCCAGTTTCACAAATCTCACTCACTTTCTTTGCTGTTTAGTTTGTGAGATACAGATATGTGTGCACTGGATGTGATGCAACTATTTTATTGCTAATGTCACATTCTTTGATAACTTTTAGCAAATAAATATATATTTTTCGTGTATTCAGTGTATGATATTGAACAAAATGTTTATTAACCCCACACTTATCATTCTCTCAGTAATGTAGCCCTCTATAAACAAAGTTTGGTGACACCTTCCCTATATGGACTTCCTTCTAATATATTTATACAGTGTAACCCGGATATAAGAGAGTTGTCGGGACCGGAGAAGAATTCTCTTATATCCGGGTTTCTCTTATATCTGGGTTTGGTCTATTTTGTTTAGGTAAGTATGGCTCTAATTTGGGACCAGAGAAAATCTCTCTTATATCCGGGTTTCTCTTATTATGACTATACCATGCAAATTTCCACTATTTTATTTTTATTAGCAATAATTAATGTAGTGAAACCTGATAGTTGTTCATTATAATATAAATATGTAAATGTATTAATATAGTAACTGAAATCTATTTTTTTTTAATTCCATATATATAATTACTGTCTTCGGTCATAAGAAATATATAATCAGAGACAATAAAACAAAACAATGTAAACTTCCTCATTGCTCACATGTTTAGTCCCTGATATTCTTAGCACCTCCTTGTAGAATCACATCTCTGTCTCTCTAAGGAATTTGTCCAGCATTCACTGCCATATAAGGGGATAGATATAAAACAGGAGAAAAGCAATCTTTTCTTTATTTTTAATGAAATTTTCCTGTTTCTTAATACTTTATTTAGTTTTCAGAAAGCATTTTTTGCACCATCAGATATCTGTGTCACATTTAAAACAATTCACAGATATATAAATTTCTGTACTTCTTAATTTTGGTGTCTCCAATTAATAATTCGCATTTTGGGCTGTCCTTCTTGCCAATGGCTATAGATTCTCTTTGTACAATTAATAGTCATTTCTTCTCATTTTCCTTTACTAACTTCTCTAGGAGTTCTTACAGTTTTCTTTTTTTGCCTGCTTTTAATGCTGTGTCATCTGCATATCGTGTGTTGTTAAGAATGTGTCTGTCAATAATAAATCCTGGTAGGACTACTAGTTCTCTCAGTATCAGCTTGCTGTAAAGGCTGAATGTCTGGTGAGAAGATGCTTTGTTGTCATATGCCACATTTTATTTTGTGCATTTACTGCATTCATTTTCTATCCATATGCAGGTGGTTTGCAGAGTATAAATTCTGGGTTATCCTAATATCTTTCCCACATATGTTAAACTTTCATAGCTGTCCAAACACTTCTTTGTGTCTCAACTTACCAAATGCTGCAATTTAGCTATTAAATTATTTCACAGAAATAACACACAATGAAGTAAAATCAGATTTTAAAGCATAAATATAGATCTTCAGGTTTTGCTGACAAATTTCCTTAAATGAAACTCTTTACCAATCAATCAAAACTTCCTTTATTACAAAAAATTAATGGTCTTTTTACAGCCTAACAAAATAATCAAAAGTTAAATGTGAGAACTTTGACAAAGAAGTGCAAAACAACACTTGACTTAGAATGGGTGGAAAGTAATTTAGGTGTGGACAAAACTTTTCATTTCCTATTTTTTTTGATATAAACAAATTAAACAATATATTTGTATCAATTTCATTATAAAGTTTGCGAAAGGTAGACAATAAATAAAAAAAACTACAGTTGATAGAAACTTTTCCTTTAACTTTTAGTAATTTTCAGGAGTTTATTATTTTTAGGAGAGAATTTAAATTTTGTTCAATACTGAAGCAGGACATGAAAGGATCTCAAGATGATAACAATTCTTATCAGCATATCCACAGACTTCTTCTACTATATGCTGTGTCCCTTCAGGATGTGGGTGATTATGATTCTCTACAATTTCAAGTTCTTTGTAGTTCTTAGGAAATTTTGTCTTTTCACTCTTCTAATACCTGTTCTGCAAACCATTTGCACAAGCTTGTTAGGTAGGTTATACACTGCTTTCCTCTGTAATTCTTGCATTCAGTATGTCTTGTGAGTGTCAAATTTTCTAAATTCTCTTTCCTCACTATGTACTCTGAAAATTTCAACTGACTCTTTCTGATGCAAGTAAAAGTAAAATATTTTGAAATATAAAAATCACATCTTTTTTTGTAAATTACCCCCCAGTGAAATTAGAGTGTATTTGATGAGGTTAAAAAAAATCTTTCTCATTTTCTCTGCATTTATTTCCTCGCCTCTCTTTTACTTTTTTCTCTCTTTCCTTTTGTTCTTTCTTTATATTTCTTCTTTCTTTCTTTTCTCCTTAGTCTCTTTCATTTTACCAGATTACATTTTCTTTTTTCTTGCTTTCTTGTTTTTCTTACATCTTACTTTCCTTTTCTTCCCATTTTCACTGTTTGACATTATCCTTTCTTTTATCATTCTTTCTTTCTTTCTGTTGCTGTCTTTCTCTTTCTTTTTTCTTTTCAACCTTTCTTTCTTTTTTTTTTCAGTCTGTCTATCATTTCAGCCTGTCAGTCTGTTTTTTGGCCTATCTACATTTCTTTCTTTCTTTTTTGTCTATATATGTTTCTGCTTGTTTTTTTTCTTACTTTCCTTTTCTTCCCACTTTCAATGCTTTACATTATCCTTTCTTTGTTTCTTTCTTTTGTTGATGTTTTGCTTTCTTTCTTACTTTTTTCCAACCTTCTTTTTTCTTTTCAGTTTGTATATCTTTTCAGTCTGTCAGTCCATTTTTCCAGCCTGTCTATCTATCTGTCAGTCTGCCTTTCTTTCTTTCTTTCTTTCTTTCTTTTTTCTTTCTTTTCCATATATCTTTCTGCTTTCTTTTTTTCTTACTTTTCTTTTCTTCCTGCTTTCAATGCTTTACATTATTCCTTTTTTATCATTCTTTGCTTTGTCCTTTTGTTACCTTTTCTTTCTTTCTTTCTTTCTTTCTTTCTTTCTTTCTTTCTTTCTTTCTACTTTGTTTTTTTTTTCTTTTCAGTCTCTTTTACTTCTTTTTCTTTACTTTATTGACATAGTGTGTCTCCATATACCCATAATTTTTTCCTGAACTTTCATATCACCAAAATCTGTAAATTGCATATGTTTTTGAATACTCATTAAGTCAGTATTTTGAAATGTCAGAAAAATTTACAGGAACATTTCCTGCTATTTACATACATGCGAGCATATATCACTACATATATTGATATGCACGTGCATAGAAATACAAATTTGTTTTTTTCCTCTTCAGCAAAACATAATTTGTCATCATTCATCAACTACATAGTAATATAACTGCTGTAGGATTTTATCGCACACTAATAATTCACTTCATAATGCTTTGGTATCTCAATAGACAATGATCTGATTGGATGAGAACCAGTGATATCAATACGATATGGCTGTAAGTTAACATTAGTTAATAAGTAGGAATTATCCTATATGGTATGTAGACTTTATGAATTTAAGTGCAGTATTAGATTGCCAGCAAGGTCCTCTCATTTTGCAGTTGGGATGAGTAGATGTAACTGTAAGTTCTATGCTAACTGTTTATTCTCTCACACTTTAATCTTCAAAAATTTAAATGCCATGTCAATCGCTATCTACTGTATTCCTAATTTCTGTCATTTTTTATTCCCTCTCTTTTCTCATATTTTCTCACACACAGTAATCCCTTGTTTCCTTGTAGCATTATCACCTTGCTTGGGATGAAGTGATTAAAAAAATTATTTACCCCCAATCCTTGAACTTTTCCACAATTTTGTCACTTTAAAACAAATTTAAATGTATTTTATTTGGGTCTTGTATAATGGACCAGCCTAAAATAGTACATCATTTTGAAGTGGGGTAAAATATTACTTGGTTTTCAATATTATTTAAAAATCAAAAAAAAATTGAAAAGTTTTGGGTGCAAATGTATTTGACCCTCTTTACTTTGGGACGCCTATGTAAAATCCTGTGCAAACAGTTGCTTTCAAGGATCAAATAAATAGTAAATAAACTCTATCTGATTATGATAATTTCTTTTGAGTAAAAAACAGAATGGAAAAAGAGTTATGATCTTTGATTTTGAATTTGCCAGTTAAATGCATTTGTTCTTTGATGGTCTTAGAGTTTGATTACCAAACAAGCAGCATCATGAAGACCAATGACTTTACCAGAATGGTCAATGATAAAGTTGTGGCAAAGACAAAGCAGTTTTAGGTTATAAAAATATATTCTGTGTTTTGTACATCTCATAAATCATAACTAAGTCCATCATCCAAAAATGGAAAAAGTATGGCATAACTGTAAACCTACTACAAGACCATCTACCTAAACTATCTGACCAGCCAAAGAATGCATTAATCAGAAAAGCAAGTAAGAGACCCATTGTAACTGTGGAGGATCTATAAAGATCACTAGTTCAATAGCTCAAGTGAGAGAATCTGTCAACAGGACAAATATTAGTGATTAATACCATAAATCTGGCTTTTATGAAAGTGTATTAAGAAAAAACCGTTGTTGAAAAAAGCTTAAGAAATCCCATTTGCAAATCATGCTGGAGACACAGTAAAAATAAAAAAAAGTTGTTCTGGTCAGATGAGACCAAAACTGAACTTTTTGGCCTTCATGCAAAACACTATATGTGATGGAAACACACCATCTCCACCATGAAACATGTACTTGTACTTTTACTTGATGTGGCATTCACCCTGGGCGGATTGAGCCGGCTTCTTCCTGTTGTGAGAAGAAGATTCTTGGGATAAATTACAGAAGTAGGGTACCCAGGCCTACTCGGATAATGTTCTTGCTTGCCGCGGGGTTCCCACAGATGCAGAGACAGGAACGACCAGAAGCCGCCGGTTGCCGATGCAGACGCTCCTTGGATTTTCACCAGAGCCCTTGTTAGCCGGCGTGTGTGTCAGACCTGTCCGCCTTGGGTGGCCTTACCAGGAACAAAGTTCCGGACGGCATAGCTCTGACACTACCATTTTACACCCCCCCACCGACTGTGAGGTAAGGGTGAAACATGGAGACAATATCATCATGCTTTGGGGATACTATTTTTCAGCAGGGACAGGGAAGCTGGTCAAATTTGAGGGAAGATGGGTGGAACCAAATATAGGTCAATACTTGATGAAAACCTGTTACATTCTGTAAATGACTTGCATTTTAGGAAGAGGTCCATCTTCCAGCAAGAGAACGACCCTAAATATACAGCCAGAGCTACAATGGAATGGTTTAGATCAAGGCATATTATTTTTAATTGTTTTAAAGTGACGAAATGGTGGAAAAGTCCAAGATTTGGCGGTAAATAATTTTTTTAATCATTTCATCCCAAGCAAGGATGCTACAAGGAAACAAGGGATTACTGTGTTTGAGAAAATATGAGAAAAAAAAGAGAGAAAAAACAATAAATGACAAGAATTAAGAAAACAGTAGATAGTGATTGACATGGCATTTAAATTTTTGAAGATCAAAGTGTAAGAATAGACTTAAATCCAATTGAGTATCTTTAGTAAGACTTGAAAACTGGAATCGCCATTCAATCTGACTTAACTTGAGCTATTTCACAAAAAAGAATAGTCAAAAATTTCAGTCTCTAGATGTGAGACCTCCCCGCCACGGCAAAGTCATACTCCAAAAGATAATTTATAAAGTATTGACTCAGTGGGTGTGAATATTTAAGCATCCATGACTGCTTTGTTGTTCTAATTATTGTTTTTGCCATTATAGAATGCATTTTGCACATTAAACGCACTGCAATTTGTGTTAATCAAATAGAAAAAAATAATTTCAGCTGTTTTGTATTTCAGTTGGTAACACTAAAAATGTGGAAAATAGAAGCCTCTGTTAATTATAAATAAGAAAGTATATAATTATAAATAAGTTATAAGTATAAATAAGATAAAGTATATAAGATATAAGTATAAACAAGATATAAGATGAAATAAATAATATATAACTATAAATAAGTAATATTATTTTATATAAAGCAGTAATAATTATTTATGAAAATTTTTGATTCATAATACATTTTAAAAAGTATTTAAAAAATGAAACTTATTATATTCTTTGATACCATTAATCTTGAAACCATTTTCCTCACTGCATATATGGCAGTAGATTCATGCAGATAAAACCCAGTACTATTTTCATGCAGGAAGGCAATCCTCACAATACTACCTGGATAAAAAAATGGTTTCAGGATAATGATATTGAGCTCTTAGAAGGGTCATTCAGTGCACCTGACCTTAATCTAATAAAAGAATCTGAGGAATATTAGAAAAAAGAACGTATGGCTTCAAAGAAAATCACAACCACAGATCATACCAAAAAAGCAAAAATGAAAATTTGAACACAAAAAGTCAACAAGAGCCTTTCTGCATCATTGCCTTTCAAAGTCAAGAGAGAGATCAAAAAACAGATACTTTGTAAATACTAAGATTTCAATTTAGGTTACTACATATTTTTTATCCAGATCAGTTTCTGCTTGTAAGTATGCAAGAATGCCATAGTTTTAAACTGAAAAAATATATTTTATTTGGTTTTGAATAGGATTTACAAAATTTTGCATGGTACTGTAGGATTCAATATAAGTACATAGGTAAAAATAAGATAAACAGAGCCAGATGGATCAAACATGGCGGTGAGGACACGGAAAGAATTACAAAGGAAAGCAATAAATAGATGGAAAAATTTAGTAAAAATTGATAAAAGACAATCATGAGCATAATAATGCCTTTATTCATTCATATATATATATATATATGTGTGTGTGTGTGTGTGTGTGTGTATATATATATATATATATATATATATATATGTATATATAAATATATGGGAGGTGTTGATGCAAGAGTAACTTTGAAGTTTATTCGCCTCTTTATTGCGTGTACAATCAAAGAATTCAGAAGCTCTGAACTTGGGTTCCAAAGGAACTCGTGAACACAAAAATTGGTCAGTGTTTTTGTCTTCTTGTTTGATAGAGAAAAATATATCAATTATAAACATAATCATTGTTGATGAAAAATCAACTATTTTTTATGACAATCTAGCATAGAGACAATCATGGCACAATCTAAAAACAACTTCCAGCCTTCCAATCTAAACACAATCTACATAATAAAAATTTCTTTTTTTGCTAAGCTACAAATGGAATTTTTTCCCAACAAACTGCTGAAATCAGGACAAGCTATATTTTATTCTATAAATTTATCCAGAGAAAGAAATGAGAGCCACACAAGGTAGAGGTTTACTGTTTTAAAATGGTCATGATGAATGTGAGGTGCAA
>CAHIKZ030002157.1:1872500-1915000 GCA_903632075.3 Acanthosepion pharaonis
GGTTGGAGGTTGCATCCCGGACCAGTTTTGATTTTGCTCTTCTGGTAAGTTTGCTTGGTTTTCCAGATCTTGGTAGGGTAGCAGTGGTTTTGTTCACTAACCACTTCTTAACTACAGTTTTAACAGTGCTTAGGAGCAATTCTAAAGTTTTGCAATCTTTTTATAGCCATTATTTTCATTGTACTTTTGAATAATAAGGTTCCTGAGTCAGAGGCTTGCCCATTTTCTTCCCCTAGTCTGACACCTTGTGTTTACAGTCAGAGTCCAAAGACCAACATACCAAGAAACCATGAGGTGGGTGATTTTGTAGGCAGTTAAATCACCTTATATAGCAAAATAATAGACTGACCAAGTTTCTTTGTTATGGTAGAACACACATGCTACTTTTAATTGTTCTGGATTGTATACATCAATGATAAACTACATGATAACACAGTATAATATCTGGGTGGGGTGTAGACTTTTACAAAGACATTTTTCTAAGTTATATGATTTTAAGAATCAGTGTGAAATTTTTAAAATGTAATTTTTATATCAAAGGAAAGTGTGATGGATCTGCTTATTATTTAACAATCATTGGAATTGAAAAAATGTGTTGTTCTCTGTTAAATTATACAAAATATATAAATTTTCAAAGTGGGTGTAGACTTTTGCAAGCCACTGTGGATAATCATAAACAAAGAACTTTACCAACCAGTAGAAACAATATCAGTTGGGGATTTTAAACAGAAGCAACAGTTAAAATGAATATCACATATAGATTGAAGAGAAAATATTGGCATAATCCAGATTTTGGTATTCCACACTACTTCAAATAAATGTCTGTAAGGAAGCCATCTTTAATACTGGAAAGTGCAATAACAGTTTAAGAAACCTATTTTCTTGAAAGATTGTTTCAAGAGATATATTTAATAAAAAGGATATGCAATGTGGTTGGCCCTGATCTGTCATTTCATTTACAGTCACTCCTTAACAGACGTGCTGTCACCTCCCTTTGTCTTTTCTACTAATACTTTCATGGTAATTGCTCCAATGAGCTAGTTTCACTAGTTCCCAAGCTCAGCCCACCCTTTCAGCATTGAAATGGTTAAATGTAGCCATCTCTTCTACTTCAATAGTTTCATATCTCCCACTTCCTGTCTGTGAACCTTCCTTTGTCTTACTTGCTTCCGTGATAGCTATAATCTCCAACTATTCAAATGCAATGTCAGTCGACATATCCAGATGTCTTGATCTATTCCCCATCCTTCTCTTCATCTTTTCCTCTATCACACCTTTTTACTCTTCCCCCAACTCTCTGTAACCCCTTGCATGCTAGTGGCACTCCCATCTTGATTGGGGTGAAAAGCTTAAAAAGAAAAAAAGATGCTTGGTCAAAGGGTATATATTATATTTATGTATGTTTAAATAACCTGGAAATGATTGATAAGCTATAGAAAACAAAACAATCAATAAAATAAAACTCAGTCATCATTAATATTGTGACTATAACTCTCTACTTTGAGTGGCTCTGAAGTCCTGTATTGGTGGATAGTGTTAAAAAATAGTAATAAATTTGATTGATCCTTACTGAGTCTCTATTGCTGTGGCCTTGCGTCAAACTAAGGAAAATAACTTATAGTGCCTCAGGAATAAAAGAGTATCAATTTCCAATCCACAAAGACCCTGATGTCTGAAGGTTTCAAGCAATTTTCATTCCTTCTATTGAATGTCAGATACAGCCATTGGTTAATTTTCCAAGGTGCCTTTAACTATAACTTTCCCTCCAATATAAATAGAAGAGCAGTTATTGCTATTTTTCTTTTTCATTTTTGTTCTTCCTTTTCAGTCTTCCACTGTTCTGTTTCTTTTGTCCATCTTTTGGCTTGCTTCCTGCTAGCAAAACCATTACAGACCAATCACTATTCTTTGCCTATCTTTTCATACCTTTACTTAACTGTGCATCTATTTATAACTGTTACTTCCTTAAAACTCTTGCCATAAAAAATCTGCTCAAGTCCTGGTCAATGGATGCAAAGCAACCACTGCTTAAAATCTTCCATCTAATATGCTATACTTACCTTAGTATTATATGCCATGATTTACTATTAAAATAGAACCTGAAATAGGCACTGAAATCAAAGAAAAAACATTGTTGAGCAGATTTGGTGTTATATTTGCAATAACCAGAAGAGTAGGATTAGTTAGTTCCGTTTTTTAAAAAGAATTCAACTTAGCTTTTGTTAACCATTGTTTGCAAGAGTATGTTAAAAGGAGTGGATAGGTTTGCCTAATGTCCGGTTCACACTCCTCCCAATTCTTTATCAAGATTTTTTTGGTTGATATTGTTTAGGAGTATATCAACTACTATAGGTTATTTAATGCCAAAATCTAAATAATTTGAACACAGTTGTATGCCTTCAACTACAGATAAAATGCATTGTTGATCATGTATTCTCAATCTATTTATATAAAAATATGTTGCTGGTGGTTTTATTATTAAAATATATTTTAATACTTTCATAGTGTTTTTGTTTGTGGTGTTCACAATTTGCCCATCATAGGACCCTAACAGGTGCTACCACCAGGGGTCATGGCAGCCCTGAGAACAACAGCAATTAAAATGTTGTTTCATACTGCTCAAAACCTCCAATCTCCCATTCAGAGGCCTTGCTGCACAATGTAGTTTATCATCATACCCAGGACTGATTTATCAAGAAGTTTTACTTGAACATGAATGCAATATTATTTCATTTTTAAGGTTTATTTTGTATGAAAAAAAAATGTGAAAGTGATGAAAATTATTTGCTATGAACAAAACAAAAATCTCTAATTTGTAATTGGGTCAGGTGAAAGACTTTTCAGTACCCCTTCATATATACAGAGCTCCTGACATTTTGGTTTTTAGAAAGACTGTCATGATCATAAAGAGCAAAGAGATACTAGGCTCAGATTCCATTTTCAGAATCAATAACAGTGAGTGTAGAAGCCAGACAGGACAAAGAAATAAACTAAGGGAGACAGGACAAAGAAATAAACTAAGGGAGACAGGACAAAGAAATAAACTAAGGGAGACAGGACAAAGAAATAAACTAAGGGAGACAGGACAAAGAAATAAACTAAGGGAGACAGCATAAAACAAACTTTACAGGACCCATTATTATTCTTTCTTTGAGATGAATAACATATTTCATCATAATGTAACATCATATTCAAACATTTTTTATTATAGACATTATCCTGTCTATAGTTTCATGATGAAATGCATGTCTCTCTCTCTCTCTCTCTCTCTCTCTCTCTCTCATACCCCCAATATATATATATATATATATATATATGATGAACCTATAGTTTTTAAGGTATACTTTTGTTATGGGTGAAAGTGCTCAATATCAGGATAGAGCATATGTGAATATAAAAGGTGGACACTGAGGTCAACTCCAAGCAGCAAGAGTCTGTTTCCAGGCTTGAACACAATCTTTAGGCCATGCTATTGTGAAATCTCATTATACTGATATATATATATATATATATATATATATATATATATATATATATATATATAAAAAATTATAAATGATATAAATAAGAAATAAATAGATAACAAACAGCTCAAAGGCCTGAAGATTGTGTTCAAGCATGAAAATGAACTGTCATCAATTGGTGTTGACCTCAGCATCCACTTTTATATTTACACACAATCCTGGGCACTCTCACCCATAATTTAAAACTATACTTTAGTATATATATATATATATATATATATATATATATATATATATATATATATATATATGTGTGTGTGTGTGTATATATATATTTATATATGTAATTAATGTAACTTTTCTTTAAACTTCTTTTTGTTAAATGTAACAGACAAGGAACATTTTTTTCCAGCATTCTTAGAGTTTTCCATTTAGTGGGACTAAGGGTGTGCAAATATTGTTCGTTCTCCCAAGCAATTTTGGCCAATTTTTTAGACATTTCCAAGGGGGTTTGTTTTAGATGTTATTAAATTTTCTTCATGTTTTGACTGATTAAGAAGTATTTTATTTTTATGTTGTTTTGAATACTAGTAGGAATGTTTATTCTGAGCCTTTGTGTGGAAATCAAGTGAGTATCGTTCTATTTTTTAATTCATGTTGCAGCATAATTGTCTATCCCACAAAATGTTTAATATCTAAAAAAAGACTAAACTAATTGAATTACTCTTTTCCATGTTTTCAGATAAGAGGTTTAGACATCTTGATACCAATTGTCATATGAGTAACTGAAAAACACTTTAGTTATTCAGATAGAAAGCGAACAGTTTAAAATCATTTTGTGTCAGCTCCACTGTCTTCCCATCTGAGCAATGGTAGAGGGAAAATATCATTCAGGCCTTCAGTAATGGTACCAACATTCATATTCTGGTTTCCATCCTCAAAATCCATTCAATAACCATCAAGAGAACGGTGAATAAGTTTAAAAAGAGGGAACAGCAGAGAGGAAAACTGGATCAGGAGGTCACACTAGGAAGAGGGATCATCATTTCAACTATAACGAGATCAATTAGAAAAGATTCAACTCAATTCATAAGACGTTTGGTACACAAGAGAGGAGTTTCCCTTTTGACAGTCCAAAGAGCAGTGAAAGAAACTTGAAAAGGAAATTGTACATGAAATCTGTGAGGCACCTTGTTACTTCAGAACAGAAAGTTAGAAGGCTAGGGAGGGCAAAGGTCATCTTGAATGACCCTGGAATAATAAATATATATTTGAACTTTATATCAATCCTTCATGAGCTTCTGATCCTTAGCTATGATCAAACATGTGATTTTCATTTATGATCGATTTCATCACAGTATTTCTGTTAAGCTTAGAGAGTAATTATACATTCTCATTGCATCAAAGTAGAGTACAATAGTGTTATAAAAACTTGGAGAATTCCAGTAAGATATCTTTAATCATTTCTAAGATACAATAGTTCAGAGCTTAATCTAACAATTGGGCAATTTTTCTGTTACATGATTTGCACAAATTTGCTGTTACACCAGGAATATACACAGGTGCACCATTAAATTTCTAGAATCCTTGTTTCTAGAGGTATGCCAGATGTCAGTTTTTCTACACAAACAGAAATCACATTATGAAAATTTAATAATATACTTCCAATCCACTAATTCGGTATCTGTGATCTCTGTAGAAATATTGACTACAGGAAAATTATATTAAACTAGTATTAAATGTTATACCCCCAGTGGCCAACTAGTGAATTTGTGTATCAATTGCATTTAATTCAAATGCATGTTTGTAGTATTTTACAGATGGAAAGAGGTGCTGAGCCATCATCTAACATAGAATCAGTAGTCTATTCATGTTATCAAAAAGAACAACAATTATAAAATTGATATATTATTAATACTTTAGGCTTCTTGTGTTTGAGGTTTTTTTCCTCACAGATCACTCTGGAGCTCAAGTATAGTAATGGTAATATTAGCCATATCCCTATCAGGAAACATTTGGCATTCATTGACTTATTATCAAGAACTGCTTTCTCTTAAAATATTTCTTTCAGGGAAATAGTCTTCTCACATCCAATAACTGTTATCACTCTTTCCATTTTTTTAATGATTTTTTTTAATCATTTCACCCCATGCAAGGAAGTAAAACCTCTAAGGGGATACTGAGTGTGAAGGAATAAGAAAAAAAGTGAAACATTATTAAGGAGTGAGAACAATAGATAGTAATTAAGAAGAAACTGGCCTGTGTTAAAAACTTTTTTCTAAACGTCAAAGGTTTATCAAGTGATATATGCTCACCATTTTATGCTGAATTCAAAAATACCTATCATTGTGTTTAGTCAGGTCTGATTTTTAAGATGTGCTTGAATACTTCACAACAAGTTGTACACAATAATAACACTTATTCAAATGCCTGTGGACTCATCACAGCTCATCACAGGTGCCTGAAGTTCAGTATAGTATATAATGCTGTATGTGTATCTAACTACAGTGTACCACCCTACTCACTAACACCAACATACCTAGAGGGGGCAGGGCTTATCCCTCAGATTGAAATGATTTTAATGTACTGTGTCAAGTGTCAATGACAAGCTGAGTGCTGATTTATTTTTTTCTCTTTTCAGCTTGACATTTGTATTCCTGTAAGAATGGATCACAAGTGTAAGAATAATCCTGACTGGTTCTTTTATATTTGTGGTAATGTTGTTCTTCCTAACCATCAAGCAAAAATCACTGGCTTTGTAAAGAAGTCAAAGGAGTTAAACTAGGGGATCAGGATAAGCCCTTTGCTCCCCACATTTGCTGTAAAACATGTGTGAAGAACTTGAGGGATTGGGGGAATGGTAAAATGATCTGGAAGGAAGAAAAAGATCACATTATGGCCTGCTATTTCTGCATGACAAATCTAAAAGGAATAAATCACAAGAACGTGCACCATGTCCAATACTGTGATGTTCCTTCTGCCATACCACCAATCTCTCATGGAGCAGACTTTCCTATTCCTGAGCCAGGTGGTAACATGGAATATAGCTCTGATTCCAAACATAATGACATGACTGTTGTAGCTGGGGATGATGCTTACAAGCCAAAAGAGGATGATCAGCCAGTATTCTTGACAGAAGCAGAACTCAACGACCTGACACAAAACCTGCACATTTCAAAGGAGTCTGCTCAGCTGCTGGGTTCGTGTCTCAAAGAAAAATATCTGTTGGCACTAGAAACATCATTCTATGGTATCAAGACCATGAGAGAGAATTAAGACATTTTTTCACGTTCAGTCTCACACTCTCGTTGAACTGAACAAAATACTGCTTCCACCTTTACATCTCAAGTTAGGAATAATGAAGAACTTTGTGAAGACAATGGACAGGAAAGGCAGTGGGTTTTCCTTCCTTGAGGAGAAGTTCCCACAAATAAACATGGAGAAACTCACGGCTGGTATATTCAACGGCCCTCAAATAAGAGAACTCATGAAGGAT
The DNA here is from genome assembly GCA_903632075.3 of Acanthosepion pharaonis. Classification (NCBI taxonomy): domain Eukaryota; kingdom Metazoa; phylum Mollusca; class Cephalopoda; order Sepiida; family Sepiidae; genus Acanthosepion; species Acanthosepion pharaonis. The sequence goes on from CAHIKZ030002157.1 coordinate 1,879,461, forward strand.
CCAATGTTTGACAAAGCACTAGGCAAAGCTGAACTGTTTACTTGGCAGTCACTGAAGTCAGCAGTTCCAAACTTTGTGGAAAACCACTGGAGAGCTACTGAAGAGTTCCCACCAACTTCAGGCATAAATGTCAGTCAAATTGCCCTTTCTGAAGTCACTCTTGAACTATTTTCCAAAGAACTGTGGAGTGAAGAGCAGGGTGAGTGCTTTCAACAAGACATTCACATTATGGAAGAGTGCTAACCAAGGTTGGTAGGATGTAAACTTTCTTGCTAACTACTGCTGGTGCTTGAAACGGGATGTGGTTGCTACCAAGCACAGGAGGAAGTCCCTGAATAGACCTTTCATCCATGAATAGCAGCTTTTGTGTATTTTTCAGTTTACTATCGCACAATGTGTGCTTTCTGCAAATATATCAACCCTGAATTAAGCATTATTTGTTTAACAAGAAAATAAACAGAGTTATAATACTGTTCTATACATTTCAAATAAGAGCTTGTATCATTAAAATTTGATCTGATCAGAAAAAATGAGTATGGTTTTTGGATTCAGCATTAAAAACTGCCTTATAATCAGATATTATATATTCAACCTTGAAAGCATTACATTATGTTGGCACATGTTGAAAAAAATTCTAGTGCGTAAAACTTCCTCGTTTCTCACATGTTCCATTTTGGTATTCACAGTATCTTTCTGTAAAATCATATCATTGTTACTGCAATTGAGAATGGATATTATATAATAGTTCCAGTACTCATTCTTTGTTTCTAATGAAGTTTTTGTATTACTTAGTATTTATTTTATGGAGGGTTTCTTTTAATATTCTGATGCATATATATTTTCTGTTGTTCAATATGATGAAATAAAAGAGAACGAACTTGAAATGTTATACTTGTACAGGCAATCTGAGTATCGTATGATTGCTTTAGCCTTAGACAAAGACAATAGTGCAGAAAAGGTCGATAATGTTATTAATTGGTGATTTTCTCCATATCTTTGTGAGAGGAAATGCAAGTTTCCATCTTGCTAACAAAGTTTTGCTGCAAATGGAATCACATAGACATTTGGCTCGCAACAGCTATTTACTGAGAAATGAATACCAGCTGCAAATCAAGGATTAAATGATTAATGACTTTTCTAACTTGTTCCAACCAGTTGAATTGCTGCAATTGACCATTCCTTGGGTACCAGACATGTAGGAATTGTAAGACACTCACCACAGATGTGCAATGTTGCCAGTGCAATGGTCTCATGCACCCCCACCACCAAATCTATGATACAGACCCCATGCACTCTACTAGATCTAAATTTTCATAAGGTAGTATTTATATAAAATACAAATTTTATTTAAACCTAATTATGTACAATAATGGATCATATTCAGTACAGTGTGAACAATTCAACAAGAAAAATTGAAAATAAATACAATGTATCTAAATACAAACTAGGGACATGTTCATTTTAAATAAATTAACAATGTTTTGTGCTAATTTTTAACATCAACTTGAGTCTTTTCTTGATAATTTTAACACATTCAACATTATAGATGAAAAAATAGTGAATTTTATATAGTTTTTTTCAAGACTTATCATGAGTAAAATAAATTCATAGATTTGGACAAAAGAAAAAGACCCCAGAAAGTCATCAAGAAAAAAAAAAATTAACCCTTTCATAATCAGTTGTATTTAGTTTAATCTGTAGTGTATTTAAATGTAGGTGGAAAAAACAAATGTTGATAAGATATTGAGGGTCACGAAACACCAAGGCCCCACCCAAAGAGATATGCCCCCGCTCCTAGTCAGGATGCTCAGGATTAATATGCACTGACTCTGAAGGTTGCTAATTACTATCGTTTGGTATCACATAGATGCTCAGCATCCAGCACCTGTTCACCAAGAAACAAAGGACATACTGTTAATCATGGATTAAATGATTAACCCTTAAATTGTAGGCATCATCAGTTGATGTTTCACTGGAGATCAGCAGATATTATCAATTGAGTATCTAAACCTTTTTCCAGAAATAAGGACATCATTCATCCATAATTGGCATCTAAATAACTATTTGGTAATTCTTGGATTCCTGAAGTTAATATCTATTTTCATTCACTTTATTCAGTTATTGCATTTTGCATCGCTGTGGGTGACACTCCATTTCCATCTCACAATTGACGTTCATGGTGACATATTTCCATCAGAGATGTTAATCCTACCTTGTCCCTCCTCTTAGAGGTGTATTTGTTTTTGAGGTTACCTTCTTCTACCCTTTGCATAAAGAGGCAAGACCTACAAGGCAGCAGATAGTACACTATCATTTTAGGTTTCTTTTTCACCAGTGAAGAGATTGGATGCTATTTATTAACTTATAGGAGACTAGATGTTATACAGTAGTTCAGCACTCATTTCTTTGGTTCCATGAGTTTGTGGTTAGTGCAATGCTATGTTTCCTGCAAGGCAATAAAGCCACTTAGACACAAGTGGGTTACTGAGTGTGAAAGAATATAAGAAAAAGTAAAACATTATTAAGGATTAAGAATGATAAAAAAAAACAAGAATTAAGAAGAAAGAACATAATGATTGACACTGCATTTAAATTCCTGAAGATCAAAGTTGACTGGAAAGCAAGAAGGTGAGAGAAAGTTCCATGAGCGAGAAGCGCAAAATAAGAAAATTTTAGCATAGAACTTTTGATAAAAAGAGACAAAAATGCATAATTTTTTTTTTATTTTAAACATAAATGTCCTTTTAATTTCTATTTTCTTTCAAACTTCCTCATTTCTCACATGACCAGAAGAGAGAAGCAATGGATTCATATCTTTCCCAAAGGTATTTGCTTGTAAGTGAATTAGTTTGGTTTGGTTTGGTTTGTTTTATGGCATATCAATCTCAATGGGTTATTTAATGCCAACAAAATATTTTTTATTATATTTTTCTTCAAAAATCTATTTCTGGTAATAATTTTCCTTCAAATATATATCACCAGTAATATTTTTTTGCGAAAAATGTATTCCTGCTAATAATTTTTTATGAAGTATTTCAGAAATTAAAACCTATTTTTACACTTTCATAGGGTTTTGACCCGAATTTGGGGGTTAACTATTTGCCCATAGTTGTGACCCTAACAGGTGCTACCACCTCTGGTCAGAGTGGACCTGTGAATACCAGCAATTAGGAGGTGGTTCCATGCTCCTCAAAACCTCTTAATCAGAGGCCTTGCTGTTGGAGGTAGTTTATTGTCTTACCCAGAATGCGGATGTAGTTTATTGTTTTACCCAGGACACGGATGTAGTTTATCGTCATTTCCAGGATGTGGATGTAGTTTATTGTCATACCCAAGATGTGTGTAAGGGAATGTAACCAACTTAACTTGAATTTCTCATTCAAAGCCATTATCTATCACATCACCTGCACTTGCATGATTACAACACCTGGTATTCCCAAGTAGATACCCCACTTGGTACTGATTGAGTTCAACCTTGCTTATCTGATGAGAAACAGTGTTTCAATGTGATATGGCTCATCAGTTAATAAGGAAGAGTTTTCCTCTATGGTACCTTCATGAATTTAAACACAGTACTAAATTGCCAGCACTTGAAATGACTAGATGTAACTGTAAGATCTATTTTAAAAGTTTCTTTTCTCACACTTCTCACTTGTGGAACTTTCTTTCAACTTCCAAAAATCATAAACCAAGTAATTTTTAAATAATTTATGATTTTATTAATTGGACATTATTTCTCATTACTACAAACGTTATATTTAGTATTTAGGTACCCTGTTTTAGTTAGTATTTAGGTACCCTGTTTTAGTTAGTATTTAGGTACCCTGTTTTAGTTAGTTATGAATGCAACACCTCTTGACTTGGATAAAAAAAGCAAAGAAATTAGTGATCAAACCTGCGTCTCTTTTTTATCCTTGCAGTAACTTGAGGTTTAACCATTTAGCAACAAGCAACCACACAGCAATGCATGACTCAATTATCCATTTTAAGAAATGACAAAGCTGGTTCATTAATCACCGCCTGATATTCCCCAATAGTACTAAAAAACACTTGATAGCTGTTTAGTTACTTATAAGACATTAACAAAGTCCAAATCAATTTAAATGATCTGTCAGACATTTTAGATAATAATCTCTCAGGTAATATTTAGTAACATAATCTGGCAGTTATTTTTTTTGATCTTCAATCTTCAAAAATTAAATGCCATATCAATCATTTTCTACTCTCTTCTTAATTCCTCTTCTTTTATTCTTCTTGCTTCTTAACAATATTTTGCTTTTTCTTATATTCTTTCCCGTTCAGTAACTCCCTTGTGTCTTAGTGACTTTATTGACTTGCTTGGAGTGAAATTATTAAAATAAAATGACCCGAGAAGATTAATTTGAAAGATTCAAAATTTTCTTGCAAAATAGAAATCTGAAAAATCATTGAAACGCTTTCTTGATTATAATAAAACTGAGGAATAGATAACAGAAGTTACCAAAGTTTATTCTGCCACTTAGGTGCTAAGCAAACCCTGTTTTTCATGATGACAGTCGTCTTTGAGTATAGAATACAGAGGTTAGACAGTAGGGAAGTGTAGTTCAGGTTAGCAGTGGATATATCGATAAAGTAGCAGAGAGTAGTTCAGTAGTTTTCCCCTTCTGTTCCTCTTCACCTGACAAGCTGGAACTGGACATTTGGGTAGAGTAAACAAAATGGCTGCCTTTATACATGATGGATTGAATATTCTATGTCTTCTGATTGGTTAACCTTCTATTGGTGGACTATAAAGTGAGTCAAGTCATTTGGATTGGCTCACTAGTACATATTATACACAAAAAACTGCAACAAACCCCAATATCTTCAATTTGTTCTTTTTTTCTGCTGGCTTTAACCTTGAAAGTGTGTGGAGTTTTTTTATCTGTACTTAAGTGTATTTTCAGGTACATGCCTTTGGTGGAATCTTTATTGCTGATGTTAAGATTGGAAATGTAATAAAATTTAATTTTATCCAGAATTTCTTCTTTTTTACTCTGGAAAGAACAGAAAATGTTCTGGTAGTATTGTTTTGTTTTTGATTCACTTCTTTTCATGTATTTCTGTGAAATAAAAGTCAATTCATATGTGATTTATTTCTACTTTAAAATTGGTTTAAAGAGCAGCCTTGTCAGAAATAGGATAAGGAACTTTGAAGTGAACAATTGATGTGGAAACCATGGCACATTATCAATTATTTTGAAATTCAGTAATCATTGTACTGTTAGCAAACATTCACTGTGCATGATTGTAACCAAGTTGAGATATTAAAGCAGAAATCAACAATAGATCTTAAACATAGATAAAAGGCAAAATAAGAATCCATATTATTGTAATCTTGCTCAATTGTTTCAAAACTAGTGCTAGTATTTGGATAATTTTATTTCTTATTTTAGATTTTTATTTAGAAGAATGCCTAAACAATACAAATGATATCATAGATAGATAGATAGATAGATATGAACAGATAGGTCGATAGATATGGTCTAATTGATGAAGCTTTGAAAAGACTGAGATAGATATGTAAAGAAATGAACAAAGAAAAAGATAGCAACATAGATCTATAGATAGATATGAACAGCCTGAAGTAGATAGATAGAAACAAGTCTAGATAGATAGATAATGAACAAACTGAAATATATAGACATAGATTGATACCTACATATATTGATACATAGATATATTGACAGATATAAGCAGACAGTGATAGATAGCGAGCTAGCTAGCTAGATAGATATGAACAGTTTTAGATAGATAGATAGATAGATAGATAGATAGATAGATAGATAGATAGATAGATAGATAGATATGAACCACTGAGATACATAGATAGCTAGATATGAACGGACTGGGCTAGCTAGCTCTATAGATAGATCGATAAATATGAACAGCCTCTAGATAAATAGATAGATAGATATATGAACAACCTGAGAGAGATAGATATGAACAGCTTGAGATAGATAGATAGATAGATAGATAGATAGATAGATAGATAATGAAAAGATTTAGATAGATAGATAGATAGATAGGTTTAACAGAACTAGATAGATAGATAGATAGATAGATAGATAGTAAACAAGATTAGAACAAAGAATATATGAACTCAGAAAGAATTGAGGAAGATGAAGATAATTTTGCAAAACATCTTTTAAGTTTTCAATATTCAATTAACTAACATCTTTGGATAATTTTTAATTGATGCTGGCTTCTCTTGTAATAAAATAAATAAAGAAATGGAGTCAGTTATAAAAACAATGAATTATTAAGACTAGTATTTTCATTTTGATTTTGTTCACAATATTTCAGCCATACTTTCTTTAGATGACTCTCATAGTTGACAAAATTCTCAGAATTTAAAACCAATTTTTTTATTCAATCCATTGTAGACTATTACATATTATGAATTTTCTCCCTTTGTACATACAACAGAATTAAATGTTTACAATGAAATTGCAAAAACTTTACTGAATACAGTAAACACCTGAAGAAAGCTAAAGAGCATAACAGCTGAAACGTTATGGTTATAATAACCAAGATGAAGATACCAATCTGAATAATTCAGCTTACGATAGGGATAATTCAGCTTGGCAGAAATCAAAGCAAATAAAACAAATATTACAGTAAGGTATTTGTCACTACCTACCTGTGCACACAAATGCCTATACAATATCCGAATACCAACAGACACCAATATCTTTAAATATCCTCACTGGTCCTTACAGAACAATGAAATGCCTTTGCCTTAAATCCCAAATTCCATCTGGAAACCTACTGATGGTTACTTAAGGAACAAGCCCAGACAGTGGAAGGACAGAGAGAGAGAGAGAGAGAGAGAGAGAATGACACAGAGACACACATACACACACACACACAAATGCACACACACAAACTGATGTATGTTGACTATTTACACCTCGTCTTTGTTGCCATATTTATCACAACATTTCGGCCAAAAACGTTGTGATAAATATGGCAACAAAGATAAGGACAATAGTCTGAATAATGTAAATAGTGTACATAATAACTCATCTCATAAATATAGACAGATCCATGTTGCTGTTGCCATCTTTACGATCAGATCGAGATATCAGACAGTTGGAGAATATATATGAATTACCGCACCATAGAAACACAGCATGGAATCAGAAATCAAACAACTTCATATAACTCACAAACTAATCACACTCAAAGCAAAAAAAGATTAAATCTGAGCATGATTTCTCACACCATCCATCGGTATGAACCCTGAAAATTTCAACCCACTGAAGACAAATAATCATGCATGTTAAGTAAAACAAGAACACTCTCTATATCTATCTCATGACACTGTGAACAAATTTACTTAAGTTTCATTGTTGTATTTTGTTTCTGTAAATAAATATTATTAACCTCCATCATGTGATATTTATACTGGCCAAATTTCTAACTTTTCTCCTACTTACCATCCACGAATTGATATTTTGCTACTTGATATATTTCTACTTAATATATTGCTACTTAATATATTGCTACTTGATATTTTGATACTTGATATTTTGATACTTGATATTTTGCTACTTGATATCTTGCTACTTGATATATTGCTAGGTGATAATTTGCTACTTGATATTTTGCTACTTGATATTTTGCTACATGATATATTGCTACTTGATATTTTGCAACTTGATATATTGCTACTTGATATTTTGCTACTTGATATATTGCTACTTGATATCTTGCTAGGTGATAATTTGCTACTTGATATTTTGCTACTTGATATTTTGCTACATGATATATTGCTACTTGATATTTTGCAACGATATATTGCTACTTGATATTTTGCTACTTGATATATTGCTACTTGATATCTTGCTAGGTGATAATTTGCTACTTGATATTTTGCTACTTGATATTTTGCAACTTGATATATTGCTACTTGATATTTTGCTACTTGATATATTGCTACTTGATATCTTGCTAGGTGATAATTTGCTACTTGATATTTTGCTACTTGATATTTTGCTACATGATATATTGCTACTTGATATTTTGCTACATGATATATTGCTACTTGATATTTTGCTACATGATATATTGCTACTTGATATTTTGCAACTTGATATTTTGCTACTTGATATTTTGCTACTTGATATTTTGCAACTTGATATTTTGCTACGTGATATTTTGCTACTTGATATTTTACTACTTGATATATTGCTACTTGATATATTGCCACGTGATAGTTTGCTAATTTTTGGAAGTAAAACTAAAACTAATTACATACATTCTAAACTTTTATGTAAATCAGTGAAATCTAATTTTTTATAATTTTAATTTGAAATCTAGGTCTTTATACTTTAATTGTTCTTTGATTCCAATATCAAACTTAACTTTGATGCTTACCAATAACAAAGGATCTATTAGAAATCTGACCTCTACATTCAATATTGCATATACTTGCCACAAAGCTACGGTAATAAGTATAGTGAATTTCATCTATACTGTTTTAATTTTTTCAAATGCTTGTAAGGATACAGAAGGTGATTATCTCCCTTTGGTGGAGATAAGTCACATGGGTCATATGACAGCTGCTTAATGATGCCACTTCATACAGGGACCAAAGTGGCAAGTCATTCAGTTGGTTTACAGGAACCAAACTGGGAAGTTGCTTTCTTAACCCAGAGCTAAATCTGCTTCACCCAGCAGCTTATCAGTCTATGGTGCTGTTTCCTTCTGGATAGATATTTTCTCTGAAAGAAGGAAACGCCATCTCACAATTCCCAATTTGAGAAAGCTCAAGACTCACTGTTTCCCATTCATGTAATATGTCATCAGGGACATTGTAGATAAATCGAGCCCACCTGAATCTGGAGTTCTAAACATAGCTTCTCCAGAAACTCAGAAGAACTTCCATATTATTTGTAATACCATTCTTTTTTGTGCACATGTACAAATCAAAAGGATACATATTCCTTTTTTAGGTATAACTCATTGTGCATGTAAATGTGTGCAGTTAGAGACTAAATTTAAAAAAATATATATGCAAAGATCAAAAGAACTTCTTGAAGCTTTAAAAATTGCATAGTTGAAACCTCTAATGATGAAGGTTACAAAAATCTATCAAAATGATTTTGGGTGCACTTCACCACAAATTATTTATAAATGAAAGGAATCACAATCAAGAAGTGGCTGCCATGAAAAATAACAGCAAGAGCAAGTAGACATCTAGTTTGGTAAGCCCAAGCAAATCCTGCTATGATCTTTGTGTATCCCCAATGCTTACTGGCCAATGTCAAAATCAATGTGCATGCATTTACAGTGTAATAATATCTGAACTTACAAAAAAACACAAGCATGCTCACCTCAGTTATGCCAAAGCTCATATTAATTAGCTAGAAACATTCTGTCAAAAGGTTTTATGGTCTGATGAGATCAAACTAGAGCTTTTGGGGAGTAACAATAGGTGGTATATCTGGTGAGCTCCTAATATGGCTTTTGAAGCAAAGAATTTAATACCAACCATTAAACATGACAGTGACATCATTATTATTTGTGGGTGCATTGCTGTAGTTGGAACAGGCAAAATGGTTTGCATTGATGGCACAATGGACTCTGCAATATACCAAACAATTTGGAATAAAAATGTCTTGTCCACAGTTCAAAATTTGTATTTTGTTCAGGGCTGGAACATCCAACAGGACAATGATCTGAAGCATCAAAGCAAATCCAGAAAAGAATGGATTTGTAAAAAGAAATTTCATGTCTTGGAACGATCTAGTCAAAGTCCTGATCTAAATTCAATTGAAAATCTGTGATTCAAGTGAAAGAAGACAGTGCATGCAAGAAACCCAGGTAATTTTTAGCAATTTTAGGAGTTAACAATCAACACTCACAACTGACAGAAACTTCTTAAAAAGTATAGAAAAGGCCTGGTTGACATTATAACCTCAATAAGAGCAGTCACCAAATATTAAATGTAAATCTTACTTTTGCACATCTTAATTTTCAATTTTTAATATTTTTATTCCAGCTTGATTAAAATCTCTGAAATTGGTTGATGTAATAAAGGTTTCATCTTAATGAATATATATTTTAATTAAGATTTGTTGATCATCTGGAAAAAAAGAGACAATTTTTTTATATATTTTATTAGGGGTTCACTTACTTTTGCACAGCACTGTATGTTAAAATTCATTTTTAATGAAAATGAAAACATTTCAAATTTAATTTAAAATACAATATATGGCTAGACTAGAATAGAAAAATAATGATCTAATCAAGATATTGACATACCACACTACCTTAACGAATTTTAGCATATAACAAGAGTAAGCTATGGAAGAAAGATTTATTGTCTGATTTTATTTTCCCCATTATGGGTATTACTATATCAATGATATAATAACACTGTATTAAAACAGAATGGAATGGCTGAAAGGAAAATGAATAACAAACATGCTTTTTTCTCAGAGAAACTTTTATACCACTAAGACATGCACAAATCTATATATACATATATACACATGTCTGACATAAAGAAAAATATAATATATATACACAGCAAACAGTGTAAGCAGAAAGAAAAAGAAACGTTTTACATATTATATGGAGATTCTTCTGTGTTTCTGGAGAAGTTTAGAAAGGAAACCACAATCAATGCTAGAAAGACGGAGAACAGTAGACTTGAGAAAACTATTTTGCTGAAAAAACTATTTTAAGAGAACTATTTTATAAATTTCAACCTATTGACTGTTTGTTCAATGAATAATGAATGTTTCCTGAATGGAAACGGTTAATCTCACCATTGTAATTATTCAGACAGTGTTTCATGACAATGATGATTGTGAAAATGATGTATGTCCAAGAATGGCTATCAAGATCTCTCATGAGGATCTTACTCTAGCAGCAATTTCTGAAAATTTGTAGATGGCAATTATTTTGTTCAGGTTTTCTTAGATATGAAAACTGATGCAATATTTGGTTAGTATATGATCATCCTCCTTGTTGTGTGGTTGGTTTATCAGTAACCAGTACATCAACATTTTCTTGGTCTATACTGTGCTGAAAGATCCAAAGAAATGGAAGCTAACAGAGTTATCACAAACACAAATATACCCTGGTCAAATGAAGAATTGTAAAAGGTCTTGGTTAAAAGCCAATCTAAACGAAACCAGTTCATTCACAAGGTAAAGTTGTCATTTTGGTAGTTGAAGTGGCATATCATAACAGTTGTAAAAGGAGATGCAAAGACATATACAAAATAAAAATATTAAAAATAAATTATTAACTAAAATGCTAAACTGGAAATTTAATATTGATTTAGGATGTAATCTAAATTTAATCAACTCTGGGTCAATGGGTATGTGCAGTGAGGATTATATTAGGATTTTTTCAAATCATTTCACCCCAAGCAAGATGATAAAGCTATTAAAACATGAGTGGTTACTGATTGTGAAAGAATCTGAGAAAGAAAAAAAAAATTATTGACAGGCCAATAAAAGAACAGTAATTGAGGTGGCAGAAAATGACAACTGACATGGCATTTAAATGTTTGGAGATCAAATTTGAAAGCAAGAAGCCAGAAGAGAGTTCTACAGTCAAGAAATGCAAGAGAAAAACTGTTAGTATAGAACTTATGGTTATATCTAGCAGTTTGGACAGTAAAATGATAGGACGTAACTGCCAATTTTGTAATGTGCTTCCATTTTTAAATTTGGGATACCAAAGAGGAAAGCTCATCAGAATAATTACCATGAAAATATTTATAAAAAAGCTGCAAAAGAACCATGTTACACTGGTGAGAAAGTGACTGAAGCTTAGATGCTAGGTCAAGACCAATAAAATTGCAGATTCTTCTTTGTATTTTGTCAAAAATCCCCAAATACATAGCAAAAGCAACAAATCCGAAATAGCAACAATATTCAATGTATGGTTGCATGGTACACTTGTAAATGTGTGAAACTGAGTGATTGATTTTGTTTAGCAGTATGTCAACCTCTGCAGGTTATTTTATGCTGGAAACTAAAATATTTTGAACACAATTTCATGGCTTCAACTAAATATATTTAGAATACAATTGCATATCTTCAACTGCAGAAAAAATCTATTGCTGGTTGTTTTGCTTTAAATTTGATTTACTATAAAAAGCTATTGTTGGTAGTTTTAATATGAATATGTATCATTGGAAATGTTTTCATATAAAAATGCATTGTTGATATTTTTATATTTTCATATGGGTTTTTTGTAGGGTTCACTATTTGCTCATAGATGGGACCATAAGATGTGCTATCTCCCCAGATCCTGCGCGGACTTGAGAACAATAGCAATTAAGAGGTTGTTCCACATTCCTTAATCATTCCAATCTTCTTATGAGAGGCTTTGCTGTTGGATGTAGTTTATTGTCATATCCAGGACTAAAATGTATGTTATAGATTCAGGTGAGAAACTTTTATAGGGAAGAATGGTTTCAGGATTTTTCTTGTTTGTGGTTGGCATTGCAGTCTCTCTTAATGGCAAGGAGATCCTGACCTTTCATTTAGCAATCTTTCTGTCATTTAGTACGCATACCTGCTCTGGCAGCAATTTCGGCAATTCCCACCGTGACCATTAACTTCCATTACGATTAGATCTAAAATTTCCAATCTTTTAATATCTAATTCTATTTCCTTAAATATACTTCCTCTGGTAGAGGAACAAATTGATTCAAATCTGAATCATTTGCAACTGAAAAACCAAACTGTTCAAAATTATTTTTCACTGGAAAACTTAGTTTTGCCTGTTTTCTAATTGACTTGTCTGTATGACTGCTAACCAATCAAATAATGCCTTATCAAAAATGACCTGGGAATATGTGTGCATTGTCATTGAGAGCAGAATGATAATGCCTGAACTTTCCAACAAATTGTTAGCCACTGAGTAATCTGATGATGAGTGACATACTTAAATCAACACTCATTTATTTTATTCTACAAGTTCATGTTTGCCAATGTATTGGTTATCCAGTTATAAAAAATCTTGTCTACACTCATCAACTTTCTTATTACTTTATTCTCAAGTTAATCAAGATTAATTACGAACAATTAACAACACCACCTGTGCCTTATAAACAAAGTCGTTAGTATGACAATAAACTACATCCAGCAACAATACATTTTTTTTTATCGTAAAAATACCAGCAATACATTTTCATAGTAAAATAAGTTACCAACAATACATTTTTTAAAAATAAAAAATTTCCAGCAATACATTTTTATAAATGAACAAAAATATTACCAGCAATACATTTTTGTAAAAAAAATTACTAGTGCTCTCAAGAAAATTAAATTTCATCATTACATGATCCATTAGAAATTGACATGTCGCTAGTTTAGTGGTTTTTTTAGATATTAAATATTTTGTGGGGTAGACAATTATTCTGTAACATAATGTGGACAATTTTGGTGTTACACCAGTTATATGGTACCTCATACATTGAATGTGGATATCATTTGAACCAGTTTCATTTCAGAGAAGTGTGAGTAAGTCAAATCCAGATTCTTGATGCATTCACTTATGATAAAAACTACATCCAGCAGCAAGATGTTCTGATCAGGAGCTTGTAGAATTTGAGAAGCATAGAAACATCTCTTAAGTGCTCTTGTTCACAGGTTCCCCCTGACCCAGGGTGGTAGCAGCCGTTAAGGTCCCAGCTATGGGCAAATAATAAACCCCTGAACAAAAGCAAAGCACTATGAAAGTATAAAAATACATTTCTATAGTAAAAATGACAGCAATATATTTTTATATAAAAAATTTGCTAACAATACATATTTATAGTAAAATTACCAACATTTTTAAGACAAAATCACCAGCAATACAATTTTATAGTAGAATTATCAACAATACATTTTATGACAAAATGACCAGTAATACATTTTATCTGTAGTTGCAGCAAAAAAATTTAGTTGAAGCCATAAAATTGTGTTCAAAATATTTAGTTTTCAGCATTAAATAACCCATAGACCTTGAGATGGCACTAAGCAAAATCAACCATCCACCCTTATAAACAAAACATTTTTATATAAAATGATTTCGCCATAGGACTACAATTCTTTACTGTCTCCTGTAAGTCAATTTTTATCTTCTATTTTCTTAATTCTTGTTCTTTTATTGTTTCCTATCCTGAATAGTGAGTTTTTTTTTATCTCATATTATCTAATGATCTCACATCTTAGTGACTTTATTATCTTGCTTGTGGTTAAATGAGATTGATTCATTATTTTTAACATTTTATTAGTTCATACTAAAGTAGGAAATGGTTTACAAATGAGGCAGAATCAATCAGTTATAAGACATTTTTAAAAAAAATTATTTTACCTCATGCAAGGTAATAAAGTCACTAAGATGCAAGGCATCACTAAGTTTGGAAGAGGCCAAGAAAATGTTATTTAAGAGAAAGGGCAAGATTCAAGAGACAAGAAATGATGATTGACATGGTATTTAAATTTTTTAGATTTCAATTGACAGGAAAGCTAGAAGACAAATGAAAGTTCCACAGGAGAGAAGCACAAGAAAAGATACTATTAGAATAGAACTTATGGTTACAAACAAGATTCTTCATTACTCCAGTACACAGGTTACAAAAGTGCCATTTACTGGATATTCTTGACTCAACACATTTTCAATTCCTCTAGCCTTTTCTAGGATTATTCCTAATACTTCAACAGCAACTAGCACATTTGTCTGTTTCATGTTTCATAATTTCATCAGATCTCTGGAAATGGCCAGGCATTCTACTTTTAGGTGTTTTTTTTTTTTTTGGTAATGCCAGAACAACAACATTTATAAAATGACACGTTTTTGTTTTGCTTTTCTTCATAGTGATCTTAGCCTCTTCAAAGCTAGTGTCTTCTACTTTTATGTTCCATGTCCTTTCAGGATGTAGACGATCATGGCCCTCCACATCTTCCTGTCCCTAGAAGCTCTTAATGTTTTGTTTTTGTGTTATTTCTATCAAACACTGTTTTACCACTCATTTACTCAAGCTCATCAAGTAGGTTATCCGTTGCTTTTCTCAGTCAGTCTTTTCCTCTATCTGCCCTGTGAGTATCAGATTTTTCAAGCCCTCCTTCCTCATTATATGGCCCAGAAATTTCAACTGCCTTTTTGATGTTAAGTATAAGTTTCCTTTTTGTTTCCTTTTTCTTCAAAACTTTGTCGTCAATCACTTTTTTAGCCCATGGTATCCTCAGCATCTTTCTGTAAAATCCCATTTCTGTTGCTTCAAGTCTCTTCTTCATTTTTGATGAGATTGTCCAGCATTTGCTGCCATACAGGAGGACAGATATCTCATAACAGTTTAGTAATCTTATCTTTGTTTCTAAGGAAAATTTTTCTGTCTCTTAATACTGTGTTTAGCTTTTGGAATTCATCTTTGGCCATCCCAATATGTCTTTGGATTTCAGTGTTGCTCTTTCTGTCCTCTGTTACAACACTTCCAAGATATTTACACTTCCATAGTCACTAGAAGGTATCTTTCCCATATTTCTATCTGTAAAATGCAGGATGTGTGTGTGTGTGTGTGTGTGTGTGTGTGTGTGTGTGTGTGTGTGTGTGTGTAACGAATGCACGGCTGAAATTTTCGACAGATTTGCACCAAAATTTACATGCACATGCTCCAAGTTAGTGGGAAGGCCAACTTTGCATTTCCCAACTCCCATCGATAGTGGAAATAATCAATTTTTCATGCTTCTACGGCACTTTTCATGTAGTTTGTGGCTATTTTGTACTGGCCAAAGTGAAAGCCAACAGCTGACTGACACGAATGTTAACTAGCATGCTAGCATGCAAAAAAAAATCAATAGCTGCATTCGTCACAAGTGGAAAAAATTTAAATCTGCATGGCACTTTACTCCAATTGGCTCATTCACTTGCTTAAACTCAACATTGATTCTGATTCCGCAGAACTGGGTTGGTGTGAAAAATATTTGTTGTTAACATTCTTTTTTTCATTCGGTTTTTCCAGTTACGAGTCCTTTTTTAAAACTGATCGTTTTGTGTTCATCTTGCTTAGTTCTTTTTTTGTAACAGATTTAATGTTTAGTATAGAGCTTAGAAAAAATTTGCAGTGTGAAATAGGAAAAGAAGTAAAGCATGTAGCAACATCAGCAAAAAAAAGGGCACTCCTTTAAAGGCAAGGAAGGGCAAAAATATTTTAAGTCAAGTGATAGCGATTGCTGTATAAGTCATACGATTTTTGAATCAAGCACAGGCAAGGCCAGGCCATGCTGCTAATATCCTCATAAACTGCACTTCTTACCTCTTACTCATACTGCTCATGCAACAACTTCCTTCAGTAACTCCCTAACTTGAGTCGCCCTCGGGGATTGTATTGGGAGAATATTAGAAAAAAATATAATCTTGTCTTTTGGCTATAATTGGCTGCTCTGTCTGAATCTTGAATCCAGATGAGAAGTTTTAGTTTTGCGCAAATAAATTTGGAAAAAAATTATAACAAAAAATACACAAATCCCAGTTATAGTTTATATCGAGATTGTAAAAATATACAGACACTCAAAATTTAAATTTAAATGTTCAGTATATCTATATATCTGTATCTCTATATATTTAACATTTCAATGGCAACTATAACTGACATTTGCTAAATTTGTCACCCTTCTTCTATCCGCAACCTTTTTTATATGTAAAAGTGATTCCATCACTAAAATAAGTAAATTAACAAACAGTAATAGAAACGACCAAGACCAACTTATAAGCAGAACTTCATCATTTATTTTGGTCTCAATGAAAGGTACCAATTTATGCTAAAATTGGTTGGCCAATGTGTTAATTTTTGGAAAAGAACAATAATATCTATGAAATATTTTGTTTCAAACTGTCCATTGTGAAAGGACAATAGCTCAGCGAACTGACTCTGCAAATAACTAATTTTATTATCTAATTAATGATGAAGAACAAAATAAACTTTTGTATACTTTGCTATTCAGCTCAGCATGCTTATCTTGATCATTATTCTTGCAAGATTTCTACTGTTGCACCATCCATGTACAAAAATACTTGAAGAAGGCTGAAGAGAATAATGATTGAAAATAGAATGAGTATAACTATTCATCACAGATGCAAAGTTACATGGTCATGTGGGAGAACATTTATTCTCCACTCAGCCTTTGTCCCACAGATGCAACATTGCAAGCCTATCATTACTCTGTCAGCATTTACACCGTAACTTCTTAGATAAGCGCCATTCTTTACTTTCACCAGTTCAGACCTTTACAGCTCTGACATGCCATGCTATTTCCAAAAACTCAGATCACTCACATTATTCTAAATGTAAGAAGAAACTTCCTCTCTGACAGCATTTTACCAAGAACTCTTACTTTGTAGAACAGACTCCATTATGAATGCTTCCCTGAACAATACAATCTTAACCACTTAAAGTCAAGTCAATCATTATCTATCCTTCCTATCTTCATAATCTTTGCTTCCTATCATTTCTCCAATATCATTCATAATGTAACAGTGAGTGCTATGGAAGAAAGGTTTATTCTCCTATTTAAGTTTCCCCCATTATGGTAATTATTATTTTCATGATATAACAGCGCTGTAGTTCATAGGCAGAATGAAATGGTTGAAAGGAAAAGGAAAGACAAACACGTTTTGTTTACAGAAAAGACTTTTATACTACTAAGACATAAACAAAAATATATACATATATTACACATGTCCCATGAGGCAAAAAAAACTTATATGCAACAAGAAAGAAAAAAGAATGGTCTTACATATAATATGGAGATACTCCTGTATCTGGAGAAGCCATATTTAGGAATCCATATTAAAATGGCTCAGATTCATCTGCTATATCTCAGGCAAGAAGCTTCTTTCTATATCTGGGAAAAATATATATCAAAAGGGAAATGGCACCATGGGCAGCTTAGGTGGCAGATTCAGCAAGAAAGCATCAACGGTTTGGCTTCTGTAAACCGATTGAAATTAACTGTTCCTTTCATTACTGTATCCATATTATTAAGTGGCCATCATTGACCCATCTGACTAATCACCACCAAAGGGAGATAATTGCCTTTTGTATCCCTAGAATATTATACACTTCATTCATCATTTTACAGCAATTCTTTACATTGAGTGGCACTTGAGTCTTGTAATGGGTAAAAATTTAGTATAAAAAATGATGAGCATGCTGGCTTAAATAGCTAAGGATATAATAAAAAATTCTGACAAAAAATAAAGTGCTGATAAAAGTTTAGTATTTTATTTTTGAGATGAGTAATTGTCAATATACTTGTATTATTCTGAACTCTTGTTCTCATCTTGGTTGATATTGGTATTATTAGAGACAAAAGGTTTTGACCAAGAATCCTCTGTTCATTATTAGGCGTCCATTCATTGGCTGATATTTGATTATTGTGATATTTTGTCCCTGTGACATGAATTATTGTTCATTCCTGATGAATTGGTGCATTGCTACCAGATCCAAGGATTGAACGCATGATCACTGGATGATAATAACACATGTAGAACCAACTCCTATATCCACTACACCACCGTCCCAAAGTCCAAACATGGTGTCAGTAATAATATCTTCTATCAACCTAGATGAGAACAATAATTCAAAATATTACAAAAATTTTTTTTTTTTTTTTTTTTTTTTTTAGCGTTTCACCCCAAGCAAGGTGGGAAGCAACTAGGACGCAAGGGGTTACAGAAGATTTGGAGCAAGATCAGATAGGAGTGATAGAGGAAAGGATGAGGAGAAGGATAGTGGATAGATCAAGGCAACTGGAGATGTCGATTGACATTACATTTGAATAGTTGGAAATTATAGCTCTCAGGAAAACTGGAATAGGGAAGGGAGTTCCACAGGCGAGAGGTGCGAGATATCAAGCTATTGGAGTAGAAGAGATGGCTACATTTTATAGTTTTGACAGTGAAAGTGTGAGAGCTGGATGCCAGCCTCGTAGGCCACTTGAATTCATGAAGTCTGGGAACCAGCGAATGCAGCTCCTTGGAGCAATTACCATGAAAGTATTTGTAAAAAAGACAGAGAGAGGCGACAGCGTGTCTGTGAGAGAGTGACTGTAGACGAGATGCCAGAACAGTGCCAATTATATTCCATATCCGCCTCTGAAGGGTCTCCAGACCATATATGGCAACAATACTCCATGCAAGGGCGATTGTTGATTTGTAGATGTGAAGGATTGATTCCGGGGAGAAAAATTTTCTGGCGCGGCACAGGGAGCCAACTTTCCTTGCAGTGGACAAAGCAATTGACTCAATGTATTTGTTCCATCTCAGGTCAGCAGTCAACGTGAGACCGAGCAGCCGCAGAGAGGTGCTTTGATAAAAACTTTAAAATTTTCTATCTTTATCAATAACTGAGTTACTTTCTCTTTCTTTGTATTTCTGTCCATAAAAATAGACTCACCCACCAAGTAATGATTAAGAACCTGCTTGCTTTTTCTCCTATGTGATGTGTCCCTTGTAGTACCATCTATTTATGCAAGCTCACTGAGTAGATTATGCATTTTGTGACATGGCCCTTAATGTTAACTGTTAAATCAGGCGTATAATAAATTTAATAAGAGACACACTGTCTTTATGTTTCTCCTTCTCCTCTTTCTCTTTCCTTTTCTTTTCTTTATTTTACTGCCTATCTGGACTGAGTCTTGTTTCAGAGAAGAAAGGTCCAAAAAGGAATTTAGGGTCAGTTGATAACAAACAGACTAACCTCCTATGAAATAGCAGGAAGGGAATTTGGGATTGCTTGACAACAAACAGAATGACATCCTAAGAAAGTGAGTAAGAATCAGTGACTTATGCTCATGTGACATACATGACCAAGTGGGATTTTGGTATTGTAACTTTAGTTTCCCAATGACCTTCAACGACAACAGTTTATGAAAAAAATTAGACTCTCATCATGTGATTGTGAGGGATGAGAAATACACCCACAAACCTATTCCATTACTTGTGTAAGGATATTTCTTCTTGGAGATCTTGGATCTATTTGACTATTTAATGGATAAAGGAATATCGTACCCAAATAAATACAAAGAAAATCATATTACTTTCATCTCGGTGGCAATCCAAGTAACAAAGGGGAAATGGAACACAAACATTATTCCTGAATTCTATATTTCACATTGTGGAAGAAAGAACAACTGACTTTTGCGAACAATCTACAGCAACTTTGTCTGTCTCTCATTACAAACATTCAAACTTCCAATTCATGAAACGTAAACATTTGAAGTGACATCCAATATCAGTTAAGTGTTCTTTTATTAATTTTACATCTATTACTGCATACTTTTCCCATATTGTATATTTTGTTATATAAATTTATTTACAAATGTTAATCTGGTTTGTTGGTACCTGTTTGTGTGTTCCTATTTGAGTGAACCCACCTTTTTCCTATTTGTTTTTTGGAACTTGGGGTTCATAACTTTATACGTTGTGAATTTGTAACAATTGTTTTTTCACTGCCACCTCTTGCCTTCAATCTCTAATGTGATTTTCCCAAGCCCTTATTTCCACATTATGTGCCCTAAAAATTTCAACTGTTTCTTCCTGATGTTAAATATAATTTCCCTTTTTTGTTTCCATTTTCTATAAAACTTCCTCATTTCTCACATATTCTATCCATGGCATTATCACTATCCTTCTGTAGAATCACATCTCTGTTGCCTCAACTCATTTTTTCAACTGTGAAGAAATTATCCAGGATTGCCTGCCATATAGGAAGATTAATAATACAAAAGAGAAAAATTTCTATTTTTTTTTTTTTTATAAATTTTATAACATCTTTCCTGAGCTCCTAATAAATTTTTTTTATGACAAGTGCAGATGAACCAATTTCACTTAAAATGAGTAGCAACTCAAGTTTTAAGTGAGCTTGATTCATTCTATAATTTTGAGAATCAGCAAATCAGCCTTGGGCAGTTTAGTCAGACCACAACACCATTTATAAACTTAAGGCTTCAGTAATGTTGTTCTTCTGGCAATGTGATTGTCTCCTTGACCATATCAGTCAAGTATATGAGAGAGACTCTTCCAATAAAGATGGTTGTCTATCTTAGTTTCTTTTAGGTCCTGGAGAAATTTGTAAACATTGATGATAATAGCAAATGTAATGATTTCACAGATTGGCTAATGGGAGAGAAATTACTTTCTTGTGAGAAATTACTTTTGCCCGAGTTTTTCGTTCTCTGACAGTGAATTCATGACAATTTGCAGATGGTGATGAAGCAGTGATTATCCTGATGCATTATTAGTGTTAAACTCCGGCATCAACTGCATCTAAAACTTTGTATATATAGGCAAGATATTTCCTTGATTAACTCTTGCAATTTTATGCATGACTTAAGTATTTCTTGTCATATGGAAAATAAAATTCATTTGATGATTAAACATTGAAGTTTACAATTTTTCACCTAAAATTTTGGGGCTTAGTTTCAGCACCAATCTTGTGCATTAAAAATTAAGAAGAAAGAGATATTCAATTGTCAGAGATTAATGAAAGCATTAAGGAAAATGATTTTCATGCATCTGCACACATACATGCAAATATGTATGCATATACAAGGGATTCTCTAAGAGTAATTTCCTTCTCTCTGTTTCCATGGAAATTGCAACAGACACAGAAAGCTCATTAGCACCACTGGATAGAGCAAGTTCTCAGAAAAAAATGATTATTTTTTGAATTAATCATCACCACTGATGATGAATTCATGTTAATGATGATTTTTGCTACAGAGCAAATTTGAAATGTGGATTTTCACACATATCCCCTGTTTCCACTTGATGAAATGCACTATTCACCACAAAGCTGTGCTCATATCCACTTTTTGGTCTCCATAAATATTCACTGTTGCCAAATGTAAATGTGTGCATATTTTTTCACATGGAAGAATTCAATATCCCACCAATGGCTCATACATAGTTTCATATCAGACACAACTTTTCCAGACTGCTACTTAGCTGCTATATGTAAACAGGCAAAAAGGATGAGTTATCAACATGAAGGTTCAACTCATATTTGCTAACCCGAAACATTACCCTTTAACATTGCATTTCAATATAATAAAAAAAGGCATTACTTTCAGAGCAACCATCATATCAACTTTGGAACAATCTTTAAAAAATTCCTGAAAATGCCTAAGAAAATTGTAAAGATTGCTTCACAGTAAAAATGACATTTTAGTAAGCCAACTCACCAAATCAATATAGTATCAATATTTTCTAATTGATTTCCCACCAGAAGTTTCCACAAAATCTATCCGAAAATGCATTTATTACTAAAACTTCACTATTTTCTTTTTGTAAGTAGTACCAAATCAACCTACCAGCAGTATTTTTAAGTGATTTCCCATTAGAAGTTGCAATGAAATCCAACCTCAAGGATGTCTTATAATAAAACCAATTTCTTTAAAGCAACAGCAAATCCATCAATATCTGTTTGATCAATATTTTTCAATTGATTTTCTACCAGAAGTCACTGTAAAATCCAACCTAGTTTCCCAAAACGTAAATTGGTCAGCACTTACAGTAAGATCATTTCTTTCTTTAATCATTTCACCCCAATCAAGGCAGTAAAGCCACTTAGATACAAATAGTTACTGAGTATGAAAGAATAAAAAAAAAGAAAGAAACATTATTGAGGAACAAAAACAATAAAAGAACAATCAGGAAAACATTAGATAATGATTGACATTGCATTTAAAATTTTGGAGGTCAAAGTTGCCAGGAAAGCATGGGATCAGAGAGAGTTCCAAAAGTAAAAGGTGTGAGAAAAGAAAACTTTTTGTAACTGCAATAAGTTAAGTATAAAAAAATTTAGTCAGTTATGATGAACACCATATTTTCTGAGCTTGAAAATATTTTTTGACGAATGCTCTAAGATTTTATTAGCATTGTAGGGATGCAAAGGGTGATTATCTCACTTTGGTTGATATAAAGTCATGAGGGTCACATGCTGGTTGGTGAGTGAAGTCAGTTCATTGAATGTCAAAGACCAGCTACTATTTATCATGCCTGGAGAATAGACATCTCTTCCTTGGACAATTTTAAATGTAATCTCCAGAGAAGACAGACATTACATGCCCACAGTAGTAGAGTGAACAGATGAACTGACATGGTGTCACTATAAATATATAATATACTACTGACCCACCCTTTGTTCCATGGGGAAATATTACAAGTAAGACATTCTCTCTTTTCACCCCTTTCACACTACTGTATACATATGTATATACTATATATTGTATACATATGTTATAATTTCTCTGTGGAGGACAAATTTGTGATATATTGATATAAGAATATTTATTAAGGTGTCATTATAACATCAGTCTAAAAATGTTACATTCTTAAAGAACCTCATCAAAATGTGACTTTCATATAGACATCATACATGGTACAAAATGTGTTCATAATTATCTGTCTGTTCTATACTGCTATCTATGTTGCTAGAACATTCTAAAAATTCTTGATTCTTCTTGAAAGTTCTTGAAACGTCTAGAAAGATCTAGAAAACTCACCTTTAGTAACTCAGAACTGAATCTCTGTCTAGAATCTGATAAAAAATAGCTTCATTTCAAAACATAGATGTCCAGCTCACAAAACAAAGTTTGAAGGGAATATATTTATTTTCTTTGCTTTCTAGACAAAAAGAAATGTCATAATTTTCTTACATAGTGATTACTGTTAATCCCTTAAAATATTTTCTTTGTTACAAAAAAGAGATTGTTACTTCACAGATTTCTTTATTTTATGCTGTAATTATTAATATTTTCATTTCTTTTCCTCTTTCAATTTTGGTATGATGAAATTGGATCATTATTATAGGGGCAAGCTTGAATGTAGATTTGCATTAATTAAAATTATTGTCATGACTTGGTATTTTCATTAGTACAAATCAGTTTTCCACAGAGTTTTTTTTTTAAATCATTTCACCCCATATAATACAATAAAGCCACTAAGATGCAAAAGGGTACTCAGTGTAAAAGAATATGAGAAAAAGAAACATTATTGAGAGCGAGAACATTAAAAGAACAAGAATTAAGAAAACAGTCAATGACAATTGATATTGCACTTAAATTTTTGAAAATCAAAGTTGACTGGGAAACAAGAAGCTAGAAGAGGTTCTTAAAAGTGAGAAGTGCAAGAGAAGAAACTATTTACATCTAGCCATTTCACTTGTAAAATGATAAGTCATTGCTGTAAATCTACTTAAATTTATATTGCTATCATAGAGAAAAGCCCATCAGAACACTTACCATGAGAGTATTTATAGAAAAGGTAAAGGAAGCTTTATTTTAGTGGTGGGAAAAATGACTGAAGCTGAAATGCCAAGACGGGACTGATAAGATTGTAAATCCTTCTTTGACTACTAGCAGTAGAGCCCAGCGTTGCCCAGGGATGTAACAGTAAGAGATAGATCAAGTATCGACCATCATAAAGACTGAAAAATAAAATTGACAAAGATTATTGTTTAAGGTTGACAGACACACATGTCTTAATTAGTTTGTTTTTTGGGGGGGTTTTTTACGAATTGGTCAAACCCAAACTCAAACAAAAACCTTGTTTTCAATCGTTATGAGTCTACCGATTGAATAGAATTTTATTATAAACAGTTGTCTTGTAAATGGAATTTTAAAAGCATTCTGAATGTAAAAATAAAGAAAGAAGTGTGCAAGAGAATAAGAAACACTACCTGCCAAAAACAAAATGAAGTTTTGTTGAAATCGGTTGAAAAATGTAGTAAATCCGGCCCCATATATAAACGAACAAACACACACAAACAACCTGGGTTTTATAATAAGTATAACTCGATATGAGTTGTCCCCCTTTCATTCTGCCGACAGAATCGTGTTTTATCATGTTTTCAAATTGATTTTGTGCAAAAACAATTGTGTTTTTCCAATTTTTGGTTCTGTTAGAACCACCACAAGGTAATTTTACACAGTCCTGTGAAGTTTTGTTGAAATCGGTTGAAAAATGTAGGAAATCCGATCCAATATACACACACACACACACACACTCTGCATTTTATAATAAGTAAGATTTATAATTACATAACAAAAGCACTAAACCAGACTTGGCAGCACTATTCAATGCATAGATGAATGGTAGACTTATAAATGTGCAAGATATATTCTGGCAATAAAAATTGTCTAGCACAACACATTGAATAAACTTTCCTAGCACCAGACCTTACAATTGATTCACTATAATCTTTCCATTTCATATTTGCAGAAACATTAACCCAAGAAGATGAAAAGAGTGACTCTCCTGGAGGATATCATTATCCATGGAAGACAAAAAAGGTTCCCTAAGATGATTAGAAGAGAGCAGTTTCATTTTTGTTTAAAAATAAAAAAAAGCCTTTTCTTGCCCCAGTTAACAACAGCGTGTAGATGAACTGTCAATTTGACTTTATTCATCAGTCTATTAAAACAGAAGTAAATAGTTGTGTCATCAGCATAGATTACTGAGTTGAGAACTGATGACATCATGAAGGTCAATGATGAAAATTAGAAAAAATATAGGTTCAAGGGTAGAACAATGAGATCACCTACATTAACACAAAAAGATCTAGAAGAATAGCCATTCAAATTAACTTTCATTTTGCAATTTGATAAGAAAGTTTGAATCAGATCAAACATTCAGGAAATACCATAACCTTTAGACTTGTGAAGAAGCATGTCAACCCTGTTAAATGCCTTTTGTGATATCCAAAGCCACAGCCTGAGTTTCAACAGTCTTTTCTAAAATTTGATAGATACTTTCATCATAAACCATCAACATATCAGCAGTTGATCTAGAGAAGGGAAAGCCATAGTATTTTTCTGGAAGAAGAAAGAATCATCCAGGGACTCAAGAGATGATTCGCTTGCTACTGGAAGAATTTTCCAGATAGAAACAACAAGACCATGCACACATATCCTAGAATCCTTTTGACAAAGTGGAAGATAGCCTGAAACAGAGAATTCATTGTCAGCAAAAGAAGAATTTAAATTAGTTTCACAAAGTGCTAAAATATCTGTAGAACATTTTAAAGAGAAAAGATTCTACACTATAGAAATTGGTATGAATACAACAGATATTGGAGGAAAAAAAGGTTGAGTGGTAGTAGTTGATTTTTGTTTAATGTTTTATGTGTATTTCTTTTAATTAGAACTGTCATAAGTAGTTTATGTTTAAAAGAAAAAAAAGCCAAAATAATTATCACTCTCCATCTGCTATGGCAATATAAACAAGCCCGAATGTATATATCCTCAGGGTTGCTCACCAGAAGTACATGCAGTGATACCTATCCATGTATGACATGGAACTTCAAATACTCCAAATATTGTGTGACTGTTGGACAAAATGGCATCTCTAAGTGCTAAAAGAATCTGGACTCATTAATACAAGTTTTGATACAGCAACCAGAAAACTGCCAACCTGGTATCCTTATAAGGAAAAATCACAGCCAATGGTCAGTCAGATCACCAAAAAGTTAAAACAGTTAAATTATTACCGCCATGGTAAAAACGAACTGGTAAAGCATATGGTAAACAGATAAAAAGGGATAAACCTGTACTGTTTAGTCGATATGTAAGGAGTATTGGTTATGGTATTTTCTGAATTTCTGATCTGATTCAGTCTTTCTTATTGAATTGCAAAATGAAAATTGTTTTGAATGGTCAATCTTCTAGATCTAAATCTGCTATTCATCTATGCATTGAATAGTGCCACCAAGTCTGGTCTGGTGCTTTTGTTATGTAATTATAAATAATTGATAAAAGTCAAAGAAGGATTTACAATGTTATCAGTCCCGTCTTGGCATCTCAGCTTCAGATGCAGATGTCCGGCATTCTATTATAGCTTTGTGCAAACATATCTACTCCTATTAACCTGTTCACAGCACAGGAGGCTGGGTGATTTTATCAAGGTACCATCTCTATTAAGGTTAGTAAATAAGGCTCTAGACCCATTCCAGGCCAAAAGGAAATTACTTATTTTCATTTAGCATTGTGTACACTAATTCAGCTTTATTATCTTAGGTTTGTTGCATAATTCCAAAGCAGTAAAGTCACACTTCTTGTTCACACAACTTTATTATTTCTTCCTGCTCATCGTAATCTTTTTTTTGTCAGAAGTGGCATTCTAGTGTTCTCTCTGATTTTGTCTTCCCATCTCTTAGATGTTCTACCATGCATTTTCTTTCCATGGTAATTGGATTTGTAGGAAACATGAATTAATATCTTCTTGTAGCCTGTTCCTTTTTTGTCCTTTCTTCAATCCACCCAACTAAAGTCTTCTCATTCTCTTCTACTTCCTGTAACCTCCTGTGTTCATGGCATTATCGTCTTGCTTGAGATGAAATGATTAAAAAAAAAAGAAGCAAAAAAACCCTCATCATAATGTAATGTTTTTATTGATGAAAATGTGTCGGGGGGTGGTTTATAAACATAAATGCTGTTTATAATTCTGGGGATGTGCTGAAGATATGGGGATGCTAAATTTAAAATTTAACTTAAAAAATTTTTAAAAGTTAAAAATTAAAAGTTAAAGTTTAGTTTAAAAATATTTCATTTTTAAAATTTAAATTTTTAAAATACTCAATTTCTAAATTTTTAATTTTTAAATTTAAAAATTTTTAACTTTAAGTTTAAAATTATTTCAGTTTAAAAATTTTAAATTTTAAAATTTAAAATATTTAAATTTTTAATTTTAAGTTTAAAATTATTTCAGTTTTGAAAGTTTTTAATTTTAACATTTTTAGATTTTTAATTTTTAATTTAAAAATTTTTAATTTTTAAACTTTTGGTGTCTGACATGTCTCGATGGTCATCCTATCTGATCTCATTTTCTTTTCTTACACTTGTTTTTATCAATATTCAAATACTAAGTTTCTAACCAGCCTTTACATTTATATACCCCACTACCCACTATACATATATATATTTCCATAAATAAGAAATTAACATTATAACATTGCTTCAGTCTGACAAAGTCTTTTTAGATGATGAAATATGTTACACGGTGATTTTAATCTTTACTTTGTGCCATGTGCCATGTCATACTAAAGTTAATAAATGTAGCCAAAAGGTAATTGTTTATAATCAATTTTACTCTCCAATTTATCAGAAAACGTTTGATAATGCAGTTTTGGCAAGATAACTGTGTCAGTCTGAGATCAACTAGTTCAAGAATCAGACAAGACTGACTGGTCACAGGAAGCGTGTGGAGATGTGAGAGTTTAATAGGCTTTCTATTTCTTACAACAATTTTCCGTCTTCTCAATGATTCATCTTTCATTTATTTATAGCAGAATCATAGCTTGGACACAAACTAGCAAGGATCACACATCTACATATACATAATGTAAATTCAATCAGTAACACATTAAGATATGTATGATATAGATAAGACATATGCCTATAGACACACAAAGTAAATGCACACACAGTTTAAAGCATATACAGACATTTTATTGGTACAATTTATCATAACTTTGATCATTATTATAATTAATTTCATATTTGATACTAAATGTCTTGCTTGATCCAATAACTTCTGTTAATCATTGTTTTATATATTTCCAGAGGCTATCCTTCAAGGATATTATATAATATTACATAGCCAACAATTTGAAGACTTATTTTACATATTTTCAGAGCCAATGTTTCAAAATATCATGAACCGAGTGTGTAAGCAACGACAAGATTTTAGAGAGATTGCAAACAAGGAGGAGGCTTATACTTAACATCAAGAAGAGGCAGCTGAATTTCTGGAATACATAATGAGGAATGAGGGCCTGGAAAAACTGACACTCATGGGTCAAAAAAGCATGACATACCTGACAAGCTTGAGCTGGTGTATGACAGAACGTGGTCTGGGAAGTAAACAGAAGGAAGGAACTTGCTGAGAGCTGCAAGGGATAGAGGGAGGTGGAGAGCCATGATCACCTACATCCTGAAAAGACATGGCACATAAAAAGAAGCAAGTGCCAATACTACAAAGACTTATTCTATATGATATTTTAGAGTCAGTGTTTAAAGACAGTTTATATAATATTTTAAAGCCAATACTTCAAAAACCTATTTTATAATATTTTTATACTTTGAAGAGTTATTTTATATAATATTTTTCTGACACAATAATTGGAAGAGATATATTTTCAGACATTAAGGCTACTTCCCCTACTGCTCATCATCGAATGACTCATCTAGTCTCTGTCTCAGACTCATTCGAAGACAGCAGAAGGTGAAATATGTCTGTATGCCTTTGGGGACAAATATTTGCTTGACTCATAACGACACAAACCATTAAGTAAAACTGTCATCCCTTTCTTTCTTTCTTTCTTTCTATCTATCTATCTATCTATCTATCTATCTATCTATCTATCTATCTTAATAATAATAATAATATTAATAATAATATTATTAGTAATAATAATTATGCCTTAAAGAAATACAAAAAATTGTACTCGCAAGTACATCTCACACATTTTTGTAAAATGCTGGTGTTCTTTTTTTTGATCAGTGGAAAATATCATAAAGCCATTTCAGAACTTAGGTCTCTGGTTGGGACCCAGTAGGAAATACGTATACAAAGTCAAAGGAAATAATAATAAGTTCATGAAAATAATGAGAATTTAATGTATTTTTCAGGTCAGCAGATTTCCTATCTAAAAGTGCAAAATAATTAAATAGAGCTGTAATATTCAATTTATGGAATATCTATCTATCTATCTATCTATCTATCTATCTATCTATCTATCTACAGATAGATAGATTGTTATTAATGAATTAAAAATGAATTCATGAATTAAAAATGAATTAAAGATAATGTGCAGTGATAAATAAGTGATTGTCTAATTATCAAACCTAAGGCATACACTATATAAATGCTCAAGGGCTAAGGTTAGAGCAGCATTTGGTACATGAGATAACCAACCACTGCTGTACTGATAAAATACGAAAGAAATCCAACTTCATAATGGAATGATTTCCAGTCCATAAATTGCATATTACTTCTCATAATATAAAGTTGTTTATAGCAATAAATTCATATCATAGAATATAAACTGTTTCACTTTTTATATTGTTTAATTAATATTAACAGCTGTTTATTATTATCGACAATAAACTGTTCCAAAATAATCGTAGTAATTGACATTCTGTCTATTTCTCTCTCTTTTTCTTATTCCCACTCTCTTTATATATATGTATGTGTGTTTGTGTGTGTGTGTTTGTGTTATATAAATGCAATTAAGCGTTAATTGGTGTTTTAAACAGTAGTGACATTAGTAACAGGCAGCCAAAAAAGAAAAAGGAATGTTATTTGGTTTAACCCCACTAACTTTAATTTACAGGTGAAGACTAAAATTTGTAAAATCTTCTTATAATTGTTGAATATACACTTCTCTGAGAATTCCATTTTACATAAAGTTTTCACTAAAAAATGCCATAAAAAACCAGTTACATTTGTTTAACATGGGTAAAAAATAATAAAAGAGTAGAATATTAAATATATAATTACGTACATACATACATATATATATATATATATATATATATATATATATATATATATATATATATATATATATATATATATACATACAGTGCTGTTTGATAAAAGTGACTCACCTGATTTTTTACTTAAAACTTTTTTTCACGTATTGTTTTTTGGGGTCAAACTGATTTTTTAATCTTACTAATAAAAAACCCTTTCCCAGCCACCTAGTAAAAAAGTTTACTCACCCTAAGGTATTCTATTGATAATTATAATATTGGATATAAATGAGATTTAGGGAAAAACTCTATCCAAAAAAGTGACTCACTTATTTCCTGCAACTAGCAATCAATGGAAACATAACCAAACAGCTTTAAATAAAGAATAATAAAGGTATAATTTATTTATAATAGGTAATATAGTTCAAAATATTTAATAATCTATGGTCTTCCTTTATTTTGAATAACCTTTTCAACCCTTTTTGGCATTGACTTGATTAGGTTCTGGCAAATCTCATCTCCAAGCATTCAATTCCATTCGAATATGAAATTCACAATCAAATCCTCTTTGTTGCTCAACTGCTTTCTCAAGAGCCTGTACTTTATAATGCTCCATAAGTTTTCTATGGGTTGAGGTCAGGAGATTGGGGCGACCATGTCATAACATCAAAATATTCCTTCATCAATTTTGTTTTGTGACAAGGAGCATTATCCTGCATAAAAATGAGCTTGGTGGGGTCGATTTGCACCCTTTCAGCAGAAAGGAGCAGACAAGACTCTAAAATTCTCTTGTACTGCTCGCTCCTAAGGGTCTTTTCAATAGTTTTTAAGAAACCAGTTCCATGAAAAGAAAAGCATCCCCAGAATATTATACTGAATGGATGCTTGACAGTACTTACTGCTAAATTCAAAGTGATTTCAAAGCTTCTTCAGATTTTAGATCACTTATCCTTTGAATTTAGCTCAACTTTCGTTTCATCGAAGAAGAGAACATTTAGTAAAAAAATCAGGTGAGTCACTTTTATCAAACACCACTGTATATATATATATATATATATATATATATATATATATATATATATATCCAAGTATAGGATTGGTGTATATGGAATAGATTCCAATAACCACCAGAAGTGTCGAAAGAACACCAGAAAAATAACTCCAGAAGAATAACACCAGAAAAATCACCTCAGAAGTGTCGAAACAAAATAGCTATTTTTGTAGTGATTTTATGACATATATATGTTATAATTTTCGAATAAATAATTATATATATATATATATATATATATATGTATGTATGTATGTATGTATGCTAGGAATATTAATGACAAAGTAGAAAAATAATTTTAGGTGCAGTGCTTCATTCTTTAGGACTTCATTAGACTAAAGTGATATTTACATTAATGTAACTACACATGTACATGAAGGGGTGGGTTTGCAGAAATTTATATAGTTTAACCAATTTCATTTAGTTACTTCTAGTTTATACATGATGAAAATCATCACACAATTTTTGTTTCCCACTTCTTTAATTTTCCTAACATTGCTCTTGTATATAAAAATATATATATATCATTTTCTCCCATATATACAGAGTGTGATGGGTAAATTGTTGCCAAATTATATTTTTAATTTTTTGCATGCACATTATTTGTCTCTGATTTTGTTGACTGCTCAGTATGGTAGGGTCAGTTGGACATTGTCTATAAGAAAATGAGCACCATGATGCAATTCACTCTACCAGAAATTTATACTGCTTGGCTTTACACCGGAAGCTCTTATACAAATATTTCAGAGTATTTGGGTGTCAATCTGAGGATAGTGCAGAGATTTCAAAAAGAGCTGGAGGAGTCTAATGGTGTTTATGAAAAATTCATTCTGATAAAAAAAACTCCCCAATTTGTTGGTGAGGACCTCAACATGAAGGACTACATCAAGCAGCCTTGAGGAGGTTGTGCTGCCCTGGGTCAAAAGAGTGGCTGCTGGAAGATCCAGTGTCTGGCAACAGAACTCTGCATCATGCCACAGAAGCAGCAGAAATCAATCATGGCTGTTAGACAATTTCTGCAACCACATCACCCCTTACATTTAGTCACCTAACACCTGACTGCAACCACCTTGATTATTATGTGTGGGTTGCAGTTGAGTGAGAGACAAACAAAACTCTCTGTAACAACAAAGATGAACTGAAGGCAAAGATAATGGCAGCATTCACCAACTTAAACAAGGAAACTGACCAGAAGAGTTGCAGGAGATTCCAAAGTCATTGGGTGGGTGAGGTAGAAGCCAATGGCAATTTTAATGAATAAATTTACTCTTTAGATTTCAAGATATTTTGTGTAATTTTGGTAAATATATCTGTCAAAATGAGATGTCAGTTTTATTTATTCATTTTTGAATAATTTACACAACTATTTATCCATTGTACCATTTATATATATATATATATATATATATATATATATATATATATATATATATACATATATATATATATATATATATATATATATATATATATATATATATATATATATATATATATATATATATATATATATATATATATATATATATATATATATATATATACATGTATATATAGTATTGTGATGATTGTGTTCAGGAATTATAATATTTATATTGTGATAGAAAAAAATTTACATATGCAGACAAACAAAAATAAGCATCTTTGATAATATCTAATAGATTAGCGGAAAGTGCTTGGATCCAAACATCATTTATACAGTTCTTATAAACTCTATTTTCCAAATTTAAATCTTTTATATGAAATGCAAGAAAAATATCATAAAAAGCTTAATTGCAGTGCCTTGTCAATCATCATCAATGATGCATATATATATATATATGTGTGTGTGTGTGTGTGTGTGTGTGTGTGTGTATTTATATGCAATCTAAACTGTAGTAATATGATGGAGAGTGACCCATGAGATCACAGGTGGACACTCAATGATCTGATTGAACCTTATGGGAACTGTCTCGCTGATAAGTATACAGCAAGATTCTATTAGCGCTGATGAAGGCAGAAGCAACGTTTCCCATCCTTAAGATGCTGGTGGTGATAAGTTGATGTGGAATTGTGATTTTCTTCTTCATCTTTCTTGCTCTTCATCTTCCTCCTCCAGCTTCCACTTTCTGCTCGCACAGCCAAGGAGTTTGTACGTATGGTGCTATTACCAGGTGCTTCAGATGGACCCGACTTTCTCATTACACCTCAGCCTATTCCAGTGTGCATGAATGGATGTTTCGATAGAAGCCTAAGAGGCCCAGTCCGAGTGGTGCATGGGAACAAGCATGCCAGAGAGAAATTTGCTGAATGCAAATCTTTCATGTATGCTTGGATGAGCGGATTGGAAACATTCGTTGGTTGGAAGCAAGAACGGAAATTTGGATAGATTAAATGATAAATGGACGGATGGACTGTCAGATGGAGAGACAGATGGATGCGTAAACAGACAGATATATTATTTGATAGAAATTTGTTTCATTTCAATTTTTGCTTTGTTTTGCTTGATGAAATATATCAGTATTTTTACACTTATTGTTTAGACTTTAACACTGAAAAGCAAGAAGAAGCTGTTAAAATAAAAAGGCAAAATATATGTTAATATGAATTTGTCCTTATACCTGGAATTTTCAGATGATATCATTCTTGACAAGGTGGCAAAAACAGAAAGATAATCTGACAGACAAATGGAAACTTGATCATGCGAACGGAAGTATGGGGCACCCAGTGAAGATCTCCCTAATCATGAACTATGACCAAATATCTCTTGTTGTTTGTTAATTTAAAATAAATTTCTATTTTTGAAAAGAGGCATTTTTATTATCAGATATTATTTGTTATATACCCACTTACATATTTCTATTGATTCAGAAGTATAAATCTTAAGTGGACTTGTCTTTCATGCTTCTTCTGGCTGTACAACATTTTCTGCGAGGAACTTTTTTTTCATAGTGTGCACTCAGTTTAATTATCTTGCAGGAAATGACACTGCAAATAAATTATTTGTATATTATGCCAATAACAAATTTACTGATGCATATACACTACAACCAAAAAGTTTGTGGCAATTGCTGCATTTCTTTAAAAAAACATCTTAAAATGAGATAATTTTGATTTTTCAAAATAAAAGATGATTCATCCATTAAACCATTAGTTTCCACAGTATTTCTCATAACTTACTACTCATACATGTCCCAAAATGAAATAAATAAAATATCACTACAATGATACATGCAGCACAATAAGAAAAAATAATTTTTTTCATATTACTATAGCTTAATCACTGGAGGCTATGAGTACAAAATTTATTTTTAAATAAAATTTTATAAAAGTTGATAAATGGGATTTACTAAGTAAATTTTTTAGTATGTTCACACTATGGGATCTCTTAAAAGGTAAAAAAGTTTTTTCCAATTTGAAATTCATAATCTGAAATATATATATATATATATATATAAATATATATATATTACAGGTAATAAATCCATTGGTATATAATTCAAGTGGATCCTATAAAATATTAAAATTGATTCACAGTAAGAGCTCAATGTATTTATTATAACAGAGCATATGAATTACATAAAAGTGAAATCCCAAATTATCTCATGAGCAATATATATAATCCATTCTGTTCAAGATTCTCCAAGACTCAGTGAATTACTATAATGATTTGTATCAAAATGGTTGGGTTCAAATCTCGGTAATGGATGCGCACTGCTGATGAGTCCCAAAATAGGATGAAACAGCCGTCCAGTACTTTCTGCATCCTGTTGAGAATTCTTCAAGACTCAGTGAATTACTATAATGATTTGTATCAAAACGGTTGGGGTTCAAATCTCGGTAATGGATGCGCACTGCTGATGAGTCCCAAAATAGGATGAAACAGCCATCCAGTACTTTCTGCATTCTGTTGAGAATTCTTCAAGACTCAGTGAATTACTATAATGATTTGTATCAAAACGGTTGGGGTTCAAATCTCGGTAATGGATGCGCAC
>CAHIKZ030002157.1:1920000-2024467 GCA_903632075.3 Acanthosepion pharaonis
CCGAATATATGACTTCTATAGTGCCACATTTTCATAACCTAATGAACCTCCACAACAGAATAACAAAGATGACATTGAAGAAAGAAGAATAGATCAAAGAACACCACTGATTTGAAAGAGAAAAAGATAAAACAAACATAAGAGAAAGAGAGGGAAAAGGGAAAAGAGAAAATTTATTTCAAAAGAAGAACTGAATCTAAGTTTTTGTTTCAACTCTTGTCTTCAAAAAAAAAAAAATCATACATCTTTCCGCACATTATTTTGCCTAAATGTTTTCATGAATTGTTTAGTTACAAGTAAATCTTGTTAATTTGTATATTGGTGTTTTGTCGTTTGTTACTTTTGGTTATCATTCTGAATTCATGTATTTGATTCTGCAAAGAATTTGTCCACTATGGAGTGGTAAATGTGGCACCTTCTAGACAGTATGTTGATTTTTTTTTTATATCTTTTCTTTTTAAACTTTGTGCTATGGTAATTGTCTGTAACAATAGATATTGTTATTCTTCTTCTATGTGCCACATCTCTTCGGAACATGGGCGATCATGGCTCCCAAAAACTTTTTTTTGTAACCCTCAGAAGCTTTTCTACTTTTGCTAAAACTCATGCCCTTACCACTTCCATCATGCATTCACACAAGCTCATCAGGTAGTTATTTTGTTGCCTTTCCCTATGTCTTAAGGGTTAATATGTCCAAGGAATTATAACTATTTCTTCCTGATTCTGAGCATAAGCGTTCTTTTAGTTGTCATTTTCTTTAAGATTTTCTAGATGTCTACTTTTCATCACCAGCTGCTATTTATATAATGGAGATTTGTATATGAATACAAAATTCTCCCTTGACATTTCTTTGACAATATAAATTTGGAATACTTTATTTCAGCAAAAGAAAAAGAATGTAGTTTCAAAAACAAATTAACCAAATTTTTCTTTCTTCTATTTAGTGTTCGATACTCAGTCATTTACATTTACATTCTTTCTGGATGCCTGTTAGAGGATTTGGTGTGGAGAACATTTCTGCAGTGTTTGGGTTAGGGAAGTTACAGTCTCCTTCAGTTGAATTACTGGATACTGGTTATGGTACAATATCATCTGGTTTTGGCATGTTATTTCCATCCAAATCCAGTATAGGACTATTTGAGGCTATTGTTACTGCATTAGAGTTCAGTTTTGGAGATTGTCATTCCTTCCCCAGTAGGAGCAAGGTGCCATATAGAAATAGTACTTTCTTTTCTATTTGGTAACCAAACAAGAGGTTGCAAAGAAAGAGGAGTCTTATACTTAATATCAGGAAGAGGCAGCTGAAGTTTCTGGGACACATAATGAGGAAGAAGAGCCTGGAGAATAGAGGGAAAAGATACAAGGGAAAATGACGCATGACATACATGGCGGGCTTAAGCAAGGGGATAATAGAAAATGGTCTGGGGGAGGAAACAGAGGGAAGGAACTTGTTGAGAGCTGGAAGAGATAGAGGGAGGTGGAGAGTCATGATTGCCTACATCCTGAAAAGACATGGCACATAAAAAGAAAGAAAGAACCTAACAAGATCGTAATCGGGATTCACCTGAAACAACTCGATTTCTCATACAGTTTTCTAATTTCCTTTTCAAATATTCAAAGGAATCTTATATTAGCAGGTGAGGGGAATATAGTGTTATTTATCACATGAATTATTAGCAAATAATTTGGAATCCAACAACTGTAGTAAGTGAACATTCCGACGATTCTCTTCTGAGCTTTCATATTACCTGAAGGAGGGAGTTCTCACAGAGGACTCATACTTTTAGGGTCTAGTCTAACAGTCCCTTTACTTAATTCATAGCCCAGAAGTTTTATTTCTGTTATTCTGTAGATATATTTATTCTCATTTAAGATGAGACCGTACTTTTCAATCAGTTCTTTGGATCTTGCTAAGTTAGTGTCATGTTCTCGTTCATCAATACTGCAAATGGTTATGTCATCTATAAATGCAAATGTTCCCTTTAGGCTTTCCTTTCTTTAACTGTTTTTTTGATTATTTCATCCAAAAAATTCTTTGACCAAAGCCAGCCTGGAATAAAATAGTAAAAAAGCACCTTTCATTTAATATTTGTGAGCCAAGATGGTGTAATTTTAAGAAGTTTTTGAAATTATACAATCATTCTATATTACCACTTTTATGCACTGCCTTATTTCATTTGAATCCCTTTTTTTTCAATTGAATTTAGCCATGTCATTCCAAGGACAGTCTTTTGTGGATTTGCTTTCAGATCATTGTCCTGTTAGAAATTTCATGATAAACACACTTTTTAGCTTTCTACTTTAGAAGTCCAGACTCAATGCATACTATTTTTGCTAATTCCAAAACCATCATTGTAATCTTAGGTAGAGGATAGGCATCTTTTAAGTTAAGATGATTTATCATTTGTGAATCTACAATAACTAACTGTTTTTTGTTTCCCACCCTTAATTACTACTACCACGGAGATCTACTGGGTTAAATATGTGAATACAACAGGTTTTTTGTTTCCTTCTTTATAAATGCCTTCTCTTCACTAGAGTATCTTTGAGATTTTTACAGATATACAGTATGCACAAAAGTAAATGAAATCTTAAGATATTATTTGAAAAAATTGTCTGTTGATAGATTTTCAAATGGAGGAGAAGGTGAAATCCTCATGCTAGCTACCACACACAGTTTTTTCTGTCAGATGATAAACAGTTCTTAATTAGACTATATATTTATTAATAAAACCTGTTCATTAACTTTACATTACAACCACTGTTTTTTTTTGATGTTTTTAATTAATTTTTAGACTAAAAAATCTAATGAAATTTATTTTTTAAAGTAAATGACAACATTCTTGTTTTAAATAAATTTTTGAAAATGCAAAACAAGATGAAGTTTTTTGTGTTTTTTAATTATTTTTAAAAATTTTTTTTAATAATTAAAAATATTTTAATAATTCATGATTTACTTTATAAAAAATAATTTTAAAAATTTATATTTTACATAATGCCTTTTCAAATGCCTTCTATGAAGAAAAATATTCATTAATTAATGTTTTAAATCCTTAATAAATTACTTTTATTTGGTTATAAGAAAGATATGTTTTTCTGATGCTGAGTTGTCTCGGTCCTGAGTTGTCTCAGTCCAGAGTTGTCCCAGCACACAGTCAGTGGTGTTGAGTAGTTGGTGTTGAGTTGTCCCTTCCCATGCTGTAGAGGTTGAAGAAACCTAGGTTGAAGACACATCCATCAGTTTCCTAGAATTT
Source organism: Acanthosepion pharaonis (assembly GCA_903632075.3). NCBI lineage: Eukaryota > Metazoa > Mollusca > Cephalopoda > Sepiida > Sepiidae > Acanthosepion > Acanthosepion pharaonis. Next base: position 1,923,255 of record CAHIKZ030002157.1, read on the forward strand.
TTGATAATCTTATTTTGAGAAATATTACTTGTCATTCTATTTATAGATAATTGTCAATCTTCTTCTATGTTCCACATCTCTTCATGATAATCATGGTTTCTAAAAATTCCTATCCACTGGAGCCTTTATGAGTTTTTCCTACTTTTTCTAAGGATCCTGGACACCACCATATCCATCATCCAATCAAACAAATTTATCAGGTCCCTTGCTGTAGGTATGGCATGTGAGGGTTAAGTTTTCCACGCACTCCTCCTCATATATAGCAGCTAAGCAAAGTTTATTGCAAAAGAGCAACAGCATGAAAGTGAATGCAACAGACTAAGTCAGAAACTATATTCAGCTTTCTAGCTGAAAAAAGCAATGCATAGACATTCTTTGTACTTTACTTTTTGAGATTTATGGCAACTCAGCAATTGAAGAAAATTAAGAAATTTAAAAGATCAACTCTTTTTTCAAATAGCAGAGCTCCCCACTCTTGCTCTACTTGCATCAAAGTAAGTGAACAGAAAAAAATGTTGCAGGCTTTTAGCTTTGTATTTATAAATGGTTTATTGTCCTATAGCATCTGAAACTTGTACAACTTTCAAATTCCCTTGGAGATAATAGAGAGCATCTGATTTCAAAAGTTCTGAGGCTCAATTCTACTGAAAACGGTACACACACAAAACAGTGTATTTACATACATGAATAAATGAATTGTTAAGTACTCATATATCACAATAGGCCTGAAAAGCCCCAGTTTGTGAGTGGCAAAAGTATCACCATACAGCATTTATATACAGTTCTAACTAAAAGCTATAAATTTACATTTTTAGACATGTGTGTAGTTTAGTGGTTAAGGCACGGGAGAGAAACCTGTGAGGTTTGATGCTATATAGCTGGTGACAAGGTTAGTGATATTTGTAAAGATTATTTTACATTGAAAAAGAAAAAATAATATTTAGTTTATCAAATACTCCAATATTAATACATTTGAAAAAAAATTGTGCAGGTAATGTGTTAGAAAAAAATAGAGTAACAGTTAGTTCATAGTGTCTATGTTGATGTAAAACAGGGAAGATCTTTTCCTAAGTATACCAATTAATTGAAAGCTACCTGAGTGATAACTTTAGGGATATTATATTGTTTTAAAACATTTTTGTCAAGCAAGTATGAAAACTTAAATAACTAGGAAGTTTTTAAGCACAGGACAGAAAATGTGTCACTTGAATCTGAAGTCACATTGGGACGGAAAAAATTGCTTTATGAAAGCTAAGCAAAGTATTAAGAAACAGAAAAATTTAATTAGAAACAAAGAAAAAAGTAATGAACTGTTATGGAATATCGGTACCCCTATATCGCAGTTAAACTGGAAATTTCCTCACAGATGAAGAGGAGACAATAGAAATCTGTTTCTACATAAAAATAGTAAGAATAAAATTAACTAAATACATGGAGAACAATGAAGTTTTAGAGAAAAAGTAAACAAAAAAAATACTTTTATTTAGAATCAGAAAGAGGCAATTGAAGTTTCTAGAACAAAGTATGATGAAACAGTGCTTAAAGAATTTGACACTCACAGGATATATTGAAAGCAAGAGGGAAAGAAGAAAGCAGTGAATAACCTACCTAACAAGCTAGTATAAATGTTTGTCAGAACATGGAATGGAAAGGATAGTACAAAGTCAAAAATTGATTAGAGGTGCAAAAGATGGGAAGTTCTGGAGAGCCATGGACGTTTACATCCTGAAGAGACACTACACATAGAAGAAGAGAAAATTGAATTATTGCTTGAACAAAATGAGTTTGAAGTATTTGGTCATTGTGATGAAAAAGAAAAATTAATGTTGTAATCATTTCTTTCTTTGACATTTTAAGACGATGTTTATAGTTTTTTGTAAAGTTCATATGCCAAAAATATTGTTGAGATATCTTTTCAAAAAATGCCTGAAGACATATTGCTTTTAACTTTGAAAAGCTTCATTAAGTTTCCAGATTTGTTTGGACAACTAAACTGATTCTTGATTTTTTTTTCTTTTGATTCAATGAATATTTTGAGGAAGTTTTCACCATACAGAAATTGTTGCAATCACTGTTCAGACAAAAATTGTGGCATGGAACAAAAAAAAGGTATTGTTTGAAGATAAAAGATCAGAAGAATATGCAGTGTTTAGAAGAGTTTCTCATTCTAGATTCTATGTGCTAAGGCAGATCAAAATTACTTGATACATACATCTAGAAAATGGTATTTTTTATAAGAATTTGTCTTTCAAACAACTTAGTAACTCAATGCAGAGATTCAAAGTTCACATTCCAGTAATTTATAACTTTAAATTCCCTTTGAATGCTACCAAATAGAGACAGGAAAATTATCTCCATTTAGGTTGAAGACTGTTATGTGATATCCATTTTGAATTCATTTAAAAAATCCATTTTTCATCATCAGTGTCTATCTTGCGCAAAATATAGCAAGAAAAGAAAGGTATATATTTAAATACAGACTAATCTTTATTTCACATAATATTTTCCTACCTCCTGAATGTTATCCTTCTAAACAGTATACTGTCATAAACTGATTTACAAGCTTCAAACTATTCAGTAAATTTCAAAGAAACACTGTGTACGTCAAGCAAGATTATGAGAAGTTTTGAATCAATATATATATATATATATATATATATAGTGTATTGGGGCAGAAGATCGTTATTTAAATATATATTGTTAAATATAACAGAAAATGAATGTCTATTATATCTGATCATGAGCCGTTCTAATGTTCAAATGTTTGCTTTAATTTCTGGCAAAAATAAAGACAAAAATTGCCCAACATTCACCAGAAATTAAAGCAAACATTCAAACATTAGAATAGCTGATGATCAGACATAACAGACATTCATTGTCTTATATTTAATAATATATGATTAAATATATATAAATATATATATATATATATATATATATATATATATATATATATATATATATATTTGAAGACATTTTTATGTTTATACATTCTTTTATAGATACAAATATTTAAGTAAATGCTCTGTTTATAATAAACAGTATTAAACAACATTTACCGGCCTGAATGTACAAGAAATTTTCATAGAAAATATTTATCCTGATGTGCCTTAACCGATTTGGCCACAGAGGAGCGTTCGGTTAGCAAAGTCGAATTTACTGTATTTGAACTTCAATCTTCTATGAATCTCTCACGTACATTCATATCTGCTCATACTGTATCAAATGTAAAAAAATTATGATTATTTTAAAATAATTGTCGGACTTTGTCCATTTCATAATATATATATATATATATATATATATATATATATATATATATATATATATATAATATAGTGATAAAAATAGGTAGAATTAATAAATAAAATCCAACGTATTTTTATCACTTTAAACATTATTTTAATGGGTAACCATATTTGATTAGAGGCTATGTTTATTTTTTAAACGTAATTTTATTTTTTTCTAATCATGTTTGTTTTTAATTAAATAGTATATTTTATCCCACTACATCTACTGGCATGAACATTCTAGAAATCTTGTCATAATAAGATTTCCCAAATATTGAAACTGCTAAATAAAAATAAAATATTATTTAAAAATATAAATGGATTGTCTTTTGGGAATCCCTACTAAAGTAATATTTAATGTGATATATATATATATATATATATATATATATATATATATATATATATATATATATTTAAGAAATGGATTAAATCTTACATATTACTACTTTTTAATTTACATTGTTAAAATGTTATTTTTAATGGATACTCATATTCAAGTAGAAGCTGTGTTTTTTAATTAAATGGTATTTTTTATCCAACTACATCTACTGACCTGAATATTCAAGAAATCTTGTTAATCCCTGGTTAAAAATAGCTTTGAGTCAATGAAGCATTTAGATCATAGCAAGGGCTATAGTGTTAATCTTGTGGACTTATGCACAAAAATTACAAAGAATTGCATCAAATAAGGGAAATACTACCAATTCAGGTCTTTTGAAAACACCACCAACTAAAATGGATAGCACATGTAACTTTCCGAAAATATAATGCCAAAATCAAGATTTTGACATACCAGATTACTTCAAATAAAGAGTTAGTCACAGTATACACAGTGGATTAAAGGAAATTTTTTGTTTTTTTCTATGACAATGCAACGCCACATATACTATAAGCAAGTGTTTGAAGCCACCTTAAATTTCTTTAAAAAAACGTCCTCAAATGAGATATTTTTGTATATCTTAAAGTAAAAAATATCATTTCAATAACTACAGTGTATTGACTATCATTTTGACACAGCAAAAGCACTTAACTATAAAATAAATCATCATACAGCAGCATCATATTTTGATTTTACTAATAAAATCACCATCTGCCTTAAATAAACTCTTAGTATTATTTCCAACAGTTTTTGAAAAAAGTAGATCGCACACATTCCTAAGAATTCTTCAAACATTAACAAAGCTCACTCTCAATCTTTGAGTATTCTTTTTGAAAACATATATATATATATATATATATATATATATATATATATGTTTCAAAAAGAATTTCCCATTCTAGATTCTAGAACAGGGGGTAAACACTTGTAACTATTTTTATATCTACCGTGAAGTTCAGGTCAGGTCAGCAGATGTAGTTGGATAAAAAATACCATTTAATTAAAAAACACAGCTTCTACTAGAATATGAGTATCCATTAAAAATAACATTTTAACAATGTCCAATTCATTCTATAATAATGCATTAGGAGAGAGGTCAGGAGATCTAGGTGGCTAAATCATAATTTCCAAAATTTTGTTCCTTTTTTCACAATAATTTTGACATAATTTGAAGAGTGTTTTGGATCATTGTCTTGTTAAAAGGTGATTTTTTTTCATTTATATGTAAACCAGATGGTATAGCATATCTTTGAAAAATTGAATGATATTGTTCTTTTCCTATGATTCTCTTGACCAGAATAAAATCTTCAGCCCTGCCTCCCCTAAATCAGCTCCACACCATAACAGACCCACCACCATGATTAATTGTTGAAACCACACATTCATCATTCTGGTTTTCTACTTGGATACACTCTCCTCTTACTACCAAAAATTCAGATTCAGATTTGTCTGTCCACAATACCCTTTTAATTTTCAGTTCTTATGCTTTTTTTCCCATAACAGATTTTTCTGCTTATTCACCTTCATTAACAGGGGTTTCTTGATGGCTCTTCTGCTTCTGAGCACCACTGATATAACTCAATTTTCACAGTTAAGAGCAACACTGGTTGATATCAAGAGAAATTATCCCTTTGAGCCCTGACCATCGCTTTACCGGTGATAGAGAAAAATGATATAATGCCCAGCCACCATATGAACAATGGTAAAGAAAAATGACTTAATGCCTAGGCACCAGTTGAACAGGAGGTAAACACTTGTAACTATTTTTATATCTACCGTGAAACATTACATACCAATTATTTTGATTCAGGAGCTCAGCCAGAAGGGTTAAAATTGTTTGGGAACACATGGCTCAAAGGGTTAAGTTCAGCTGTCATCTCAGGAGCAGTTTTCTTTCTATTTCTTTTTCTCTCAATAATCAAATGTTTATCTTCAGCAACAGTTGTCACTTTTGATGCTCCAATTCATTCTCTTCCAACCTTTGTACCAATTTCTAACTGCTTTTGTAATGAATATTGCATCCCATGTCTAGAAATCTTCAGCTTCTTGTTAATTTGTTTTTCAGAGAAGATTTCTTTGACAAAAATTTCAATTTGTGTCCTTGCCTCAATGCTTAGCTGCTTTGGTTTTGTAATTTTTTGCAAATTACTTTAAAATTAAAAAATAACTAAAAAAATCTATGAGACAGTCATGTACGTTTTGTTTACAAAATTAGTCAATGCTGAGTTAAAATTTTGAACCTGTCTACTGAAGGGTTAATGATGAAAACAAAATAGACTGTTTCTCATATAAAATATACATAATTTAGAAAAATATATTGTGGAAAGATAAATGCAAACTTAAACTTTTTGGTAGTTAGAAGAGTCTGGAGAAAGACTGAAAAATAAAAGCAAATGCACTGTATTTACTGAAATTTTATCTTTTAGTTTATAAAAGTGCAAAAATATTTCATTTTAAGGTGTTTTTTTAAAGAAATGCAGTTGTTCCAAATGTAGTGTACAGCAGGAATAATACATGAAAAATATTTTAGAACTTAGTTGATCTGTTTTACCCCCACAAATAGAATACAATAGAATCCAAGGAAGAATTAGCTATATTATTGGTCCTGACCTGGCATCTTAGCTTCAGTCATTTTCCAACTGTTGCCTCTATGTGCCTTTTCTATAAATACATCCATGGTAATTATTCAGATGAGCTCCTTACTATGGTACTTAGACTTTATGAATTTAAACATGGTTCTATGCTAACAGTTTCTTTTCTTGCAATTCCCATTTGTAGAACTCTATCTGAATTCCTTGCTTTTGAACTTCCAAAATTTATATGCAATGTCAATTGCTATCTATTGTCTTCCTGATTACTCTTCTATTGTTCTCACTCCTTAGCAATGTTTCTGTTTTCTAATTCTTCCACACCCAGTAACCCCTTGTGTCTTTGTGGCTTTACTGCCTTGCTTGGAGTGAATTCAATTCAAAAATAGAAAAGAAAAAGATTCTGTCAAAAAACATCAAAACTTGCAAAAAGTTGCTCAAAAGTTATTGAAAAACAATTCATTGTAAAAACTGGTGAATATATAACCCGATCAAATGTAATTGTAATTTATTTATTGAAGAACAAATTTGATAAATAAAAACAGAAATGTTTGTCTGAATTTCTGGGCCGAGGAGTTATAATTATTTACACTATTTATGTCAAATTATTGAACTCACCTTTCTTGTTTTTATAACAACGTTTCAGCTGTTGTACCCTCCAGCCTTCATCAGGCGTATATTGATCTGGATAACCTAGAGGGAATTCCAACTTGAAACATTTATTTAATCTATAGGGTTGACTCTTCTCATTTCACTGCTCATGTCTAGGGACATTGTCTAGTTTTTATTTTTGTTTAGTGCATTCAGTTATTGCTCACACATTTCCACAGCAGCCAAGTTTAGGTCTATGGGTCTAAGTTTACTCTACAGGATAATGGCCTCATGGATAAAAGTGTTAGTTTGTGAATTTGCCAATACAGTGATTGTGAGTTCAATTGATGTTTCAAGCTGTGTGTACTTGCATTAAGTGGAAACTTACACCAGTCTTGCCAATCTTTGGCAATCTCAGGCACATGGATATTTTGGGGGACCAAAGCGTATTAACTTGATGAAAGTCTGTAATCTTAGCATTAATGCTAGATTGTACAACATCTAAAAGATACCACTATTACCAAATATTTTTTCTAATAAATTCCATTTTCTCTTTTAATTTATTTGTAGAACAAATCAATAAGTCACAATGAACTAAGGTCTTAATGAGGTTAATTTTGATCTGGAAAAACAAAATCCTGAAAATCCTGTAAAATTTGTTTTTCCATACACAGATGTGACAAACTTTGAATTTTTTTGTTCCAACACATCTAGGAATGGTAAAGCATCCCACTTTCCTTTTAAAAAGGGAAATGGGAAGTCAAACACAAACCATACAAAACTATATGAAATGTCTCTACCTCCAGCTCGTTATCAAACACAGAAAGTGTGTTATACCACATACTTGGTTGGCTAGCAATGGAAAACAATCCCTGCTCATAAAACAACATAAATATGTTAGCCATTGCAGGCCATTAAGAGCTACACATTGATATCCTTTCAGGCTGCCTGTACCTTAAAATGTTAAAACTGAGTTCTACTAAACTCCAAACTTAATATGCTTAACAAAAACTTTATCTGGAACATGGAGGGAGGAAGATGACTACAGAGCATCTATTGTTGCCTGAATCTCCAGGAAACAATAGATATTTATCCTGATGTGATGATGATCTGTTGTTATTTATATCTTCATCATAGCTAAATATACAGAAGGGAAAACTTCAATATAGACATATGTTAAATTACATCATTTCACATATACAAATAAGGTTTAATATCATTAGTATTATTTTAATTTTGCACACACACACACACACACACACAGTAATAATAAATAATGTCAAAAAGAAAAACCTTTAAAAATTTCAGTTGTTTACATTTCCAGTACAAAAATGAAGCTATCAGATATAAATTTGTAGAAGTCCTGATGACAGATGTACTTTCCCTAGATGGGTAATTCAAAATTTGCTCTGGCAGGTTGGTGTCTGTGGTCAAACTGGTAATGGCACATTTTGTCTAAAAAATTGGTTTCCCTGATGGGAAAAGGGGATACATGTTCAATTCCTGTCAAAGGCACAATCTTTCTTTAGTAGGATTTCTCAATCTAGGCAGGTTGTTAATAATTTCACTGTTTCAGAAAATAAAAAGAAAATAGAGGTAACAATTCAAATATGTGTACCCACTGAAAATAACATTCATATTAATAAGAAATACTACTGGATAAAAAATCCTTACAAAAATTACTGCATATATATATATATATATATATATATATATATATATATATAGATAGATAGATAGATAGATAGATAGATAGATAATATTAGTGGTAAATATACACATACATATGCAATCATATATCTAAAATATATAAATATGTATACATACATACATACACATACATATATATATGTACAAAAAATAATTCCAAGAGGATAGAATCCAGGTAGAACTCAATGTCCAGGACAGAGTAAGGATATAATGAAAAGGCTTAAACACTAATATTCCATAAACACTAATATGATATATATATATATATATATATATATATATATATATATATATATATTATGAATAAAAATGACAATAGGAAAACTTGTAATTGCTGACGCGTTTCGTCCAATGTGGACTTTATCAAAGCAAAATACTTAAACGCGTCAGCAATTACCAGTTTTCCTATTGTCATTTTTTATTCATAATATTGTCTTCTCTCCTGATTAAATCGGAGAAATTATCATATATATATATATATATATATATATATATATATATATATATATATATATATAGTAAATGGGTAAATTGCTGGCATTTATATTTTTAATTTCACTCATGTGTGTTGTTTGTATTGGATTTTGTCGACTGCCCAGTATAGGAGGGTCAGTTGGTCTGTGAGAAAAAGAGCACCATGATGCAATTCACATGTCAGAAATTTTGAAATGGCATACTGTACTGCTTGGCATTCATTCCAGAAGCTTCAATACAAATATTTCAGAGTGTTTGAGTATCAATCTGTGGACAGTGCAGAGGATTTGGAAAGAGTTGGATGAGTTTAATGTTGATTAGAAATGTACAGCAGGTTGGAAAATTCACTCTGATCATTCTGATAAGAAAAGAACTCCCAAATTTGTTGGTGAGGGACATGGACCCAAGAAAGAGGCCTACATCAAGTGCCTTGAGAAGGTCAGGCTGCTCTGGGTCAAGAGGGTGACTGGAAGAATATATCTGGCAACAGAACTCTGCATCATGCCACACAAACAGGAGAACTCAGTCATGGCTGCCAGATAATTTCTGGTACCACATGACCCCCTTACATCTCACCACCTAACTAACCCAAACTGCAACCACATTGATTATTATGTGTGAGGCACAGTTGAGCATGAGGCCAACAAAACTCCTTGTAAAACCAAAGATGAATTGAAGGCAAGGATTATGACAGAATTCACCAACTTAAGTAAAGAGACCATCAAGAGGAGGTGCAGGAGATTCCAAAGTTGTCTGGAGGCTGTGGTTAAAGCCAGTGGGGATTTTTATTGAATAAATTTATTCTTTAGTATTTCAAGATATTTTTGTGTAATTTTGATAAATATGTCAGTGTCATTTTCATTTTTGCATAATTTAGACAACAATTCATCAATCACACCCTGTATATATATATATATATATATATATATATATATATATATATATATATATATATATGGGGGGATGTATAGTTAGATAAATATATTGATAGTGTTGATATAGGAGTGAACATTACATGGTGACTCAGTTTCTTGCTTCAAGCAATCAATTGTCATTACTCAGTGCTATGCAAAAGTAAGTGAACCCTTAAAATAATATTTAAAACATTTTTTCCAGATGAAGCCTATAATCATGGAAAAGACTACAAAAAATGATTTGGAGTGCATGTCTCCATCATCCAACAAATTATTTATAAATGGAAGAGCCTTGGTATGACAGCATCACAATCAATAAGTGGCCGTCTGTGAATATTAACAGCAAGAGCAAGTAGACATCTAGGTAACTCCTGTTGCAGCCTTTGCAGTTCTCCAATGATTACTGTTCAATGTCAGAATCAATGTGCATACATCTACAGTGCAGAGAAGTCTGAACAATGACAATCTTCATGGCAGAATGTCTAGAAAATGCCACTGCTTACAAATTAGCACAAGCATGCTCACCTAAACTATGCCAAAACATATATTAATAAACTAGAAACATTCTGGGAGAAAGTTCTATGATCAGATGAGACCAAAATGTAGTTTTTTGGGGAGGAGCAATCAGTGTTATATCTGTTGAGCTTCTAATATGGCTTTTGAAGAGAATAATTTGTTACCAACCATTTATCATGACAATGACAACATTATGATTTGGGATGCTTTGCTGCAGCTGGAAATAGTACACATTGCTGGCACAATAGACACTGCAAGATACCAAGTAATTTTGAATGAAAATATCTTGTCCTCAGTTTAAAAGTTGAGTTTAGGTCAGGGCTGGATCTTCCAACAGGACAATGATCCAAAGCATCGAAGCAAATCCACAAAAAATGGATTCATAAAAAGAAATTTCAAATGTTGGAATGGCTTAGTCAACTTCCTGTTCTAAATGCAATTGAAAATCTGTGATTCAAGTGAAAGAAGGCAGTACATGCAAGAAACCCAGGTAATATCAAGCAATTGTGGGAGTTTTTCCCAGATCAGTACTCATTACAGACAGAAATATAGAAAAAAATTAGTTGATATTGTAACCTCAAAAGGAACAGTCAGCAAATATTAAATGTAAAGGTGCACTTACTTTTGCATATCTTAATTTTTAATTCTTAATTAATACTTTTATTCCAGCTTAATCAAAATTTTTTAACATGAATTTTTGAAAGTGAATATATATACTTTGTGTACACTGAAAAGAGAAACATGTTTCCAATGTCCTACACTATAGTACAAGAAAGCAATGGAGAACAAATGCTACAACCTTGTCACACACCAGTCTGTTTTTTAATATTATATCAGTCAACAATTCTTAGTCATATAATAAATTACTATTACTATAATAAATGTACTTAATATCTTTCTCATTCATTATTCTTATGTTAATCTGGAAACAGAAAAAGTTCAGTCCTATTTTTCACTTTCATTATTTTGGATGTATTTTTATAATATGAGCATACATAAATAAATGACATCGTTCATTAACAGTAAGAAATGGCCTTTTGTCACAATATTTGATTTCAAACTTGTTTCATCATAACATCTGAGCTTTATATAAAACATAATTTACAAGATGTTGAAAAAGTTCTTAGTCTGACCAACTTCCCTAAATTTATCCAGATGATCCTGATAACCAAACATCAAAATTTGTTTTGTTCAGCTTGTAATATCTGTCCTTCAGTATGGCAGTGGGTGATTTCCTCAAAGATGAAAAGGAGACTTAAAGCAACAGAAATATGATTCTACAGAATGATGTTAGAGAATGATACTAGACAGAACATGTGAACAATAAAGAAGTTCTAGAGAACATGGAAACAAAAATGAAATTAATACTTATTATCAGGAGCAGACAGTAGAGGTATCTGGGGGATATAGTGAGGAAGGAGTGCTTGGAAAATCTGATACTCATGGGACAGACAGAGTGCAAGATGTACAGAGGAAAGCAATGCATATCTTACTTAGTGAGCTTGAGTAAATGGATGGCAGAACAGGGCTTAAGAGAAATAACAGAAAAACGTTTACTGAGCATTAAAAAGGACCGGAAATTGTGGAGAACCATGTCTGCTTATGTTCTGAGGGGACATGACACATAGAGACAACTTTTTAGCATCTTCTCTTTATTTTAGAATTCTGTAAACAGTGAAATTAAATCTATGTTTGCAGATATTCTTATTTTTATGCGCAGTGTTTCTTTCTGAACATAGTTCTTCACAGCTTCCTATGTTAAGAATATTTTCCTTTTATTTCTTTCCCAGAGCATTTTCTGCTATCCTTTAACACAAGGTAGGTTATTAAATGTTTCATTCTGCTCGTCTTTCTTTCAATGTGGTCTAAGAGTACGAAATTGTCCAAGCCTGCTTTCCTTATTATGTCTTCTGGATATTTCAACTCTCTTTCTGATTCTAAATACAAGTGTCTTTTTTGTTTCTATTTTCCCTAAAACATCCTCAAATTTCCACATGTTCTACTCACTGCAGTCTTCTGTAGAACCACATCTCTGTTGCCTTGATACACCTCTTCATTTGTGATAAAATTGTTACACAAAGAACTATTACATGGTAGTTCATCACTCTTTGATTCTAACAAATTATTCCTGTTTCTTAATACTTTGCTTAGCTTATAGAATGCACCTTTTGAAATTTCAGCACACCTTTGGATTTCACTCTCACATTTTCCATCTGTCTGTTGTAACACTTTATAGATATTTAAATTCCTCTTCTTACTTGATTCTGACATCTTCATTGTTCTCATCTTCAGTTTTCATGGATATTCTATCAAATGTTATATTCTTAATTATAAAATAAACACATATATATCACATATATCAACTTATAATAGACATGTGCTGTCTTTGTGCCATATGTGATTAAAAAAAATGGGATGACAGGGTCAAGAAGAGTGCAATAGTGAAGAAATGTAACAACATCACAGGCATTGAAACCATTTTAGCAAAGATACAACTTAGGTGGGTTGGTCATGTTGTGAGAATAGATGAGCATAGGCTTTCAAAAAAGGTGCTGTATGGACAACAACCAAACTCCAAGTGTTCAGTTGGACGTTCACTCTTATGCTACAAAGACAAATTGAAAGACAACTTGAAATGTCTTGAAACGTTGAACTTGTAAGATCAACTTTGATCTGAAAACTTGGGAAGCCCAAGCATCAAACTGAAAGGAGTGGCATTAGACATGTTTCATTGTTAAAGAGTTTTGAAGACAGTAGACTGAAGCACCGTGAGCAGCTTCATCAAACTCTGAAGCAGAGACGCCATCAAAATCCTGCTTTAACAAATTTCATCTGTCAGTGTGGCTTTTTCACCCACAGCAATTCGGGGCTAGTATCACACTTAAGAAAGCACAAATGAAATATGTCATTTCCCTTACCTCATTTACTCCACTATATTAACTCAATTACTAGCATGACTTTCAGCACTACCAAAAACAAACTGTTGGTGGAAAATTCCATTACTATTAGAAAGAGCTGTTATAGCTCTTTCTAATAGTAATAGTGGAGTGGAAAATTTAAATTTTCAGAAAATCTGTTTAAAGAAAAATATTTCATAAATTCCAAACAAGAGTAACACTAACAGTTTGGTCAATAAATACCAAATAATTTCAACATTACTATTCTTATTATTTTGTGCTAGATCGTGGCTCTTCACAACTTCATATCCTTTGTATTCATTAAAAACATTTGTTATATTTTTTTTCATCTCTACCAATCTCTTTTCTATCATGCCCAAGTTTGTTAGATAGGTGATTCACTGTTACCTTCTGCTACACTTGCCTTCAATATGTTCTGTGAGTGTCAAATTCTCCAAGGCCTCTTTCCTCATTATATGTCCTTCAACTGTTTCTTTCTTATTCTAATTATAAGTGTCCTTTTTGCATCTATTTTCTTTAAAACTTCCCAATTGCTCACAGGATTCTTCCATGGCATTCTTAACATTCTTTTACAAAGCCACATCACTCTTACCTCAAGTCTCATCTTTATATGTGGGGAAATTTTCCAGCATTGACTGTTATATAGGAAGGCTGATGTTTTATATAAATCTTCTTATATTCACTCATTATTTTTATTTCTGATGAAATTTTCCTGTTTCTTAGTACTTTACTTAGCTTATGGAAGGCATCATTTTTCTATTTTGATTCACCCCTCAGACTTTGCTTTGTAGATTTTCTGTTTAAAAACTTTGTATATATTTAAATTTTTGTACTTGCTTGATTTGGGCATCTCCAGTTCTTAGTTCCCATCTTGAGCTCTAACTCTTGGATTAATTCTTGCTTACTACCTAACCATTAATTGATCATTAAGACTTTTAAAAGCTTACTATTTTAAAAGCTTGCTATTTTGTCATTTTCCCCATGACATATTTCTCCTTACCAGGAGTAAAACTCAGGTCAAGAATACTGAAGAATTAATCAACCAAATTTTAAATTAAACAACTTTCTAATACTCTCTTACTCCTACTCTTAACTTTTCTACCACTTTTTTTTCTTTCTTCATGTTACCAACATTAAGATTCTTCTAGAGCTTTTCTTTTTCTTCATGTTGTGGACAATGACGTTTCTCTACAGCTTTTCTCTTTCTTCATGTTATGGACATTAAGGGTCTCTCAGTAATACTTACTCTTTGATAAACTCTCTTTGTGGTATTGTTTCTCTATTCTCAAAGTTTTTATATAGCTTATTCATTGATTTCTTTTGCTTCTCATGTCCTGTGAATGTTAAACTCTCCAAACCTTTTATCCTCATAATCTGTCCTGTTATCATGGTTATATTATTTCCAACTATTCTCTCATCATCATCATTGTTTTTGGTTGATGTGGGATATCTGTTAACTATTGCATTATTTTCTACCTATGATGATAGTTATCATTCATTCCTGCTGAAGCAGTGCTTCACAATGGGGTATATGACTGAACACCTGACAAGTGAGAGTAAAAGATGTTTAATCACCTCCTACATCTATTAGACCACCGTACTGAAGGATTTCAATGGTGTATTTTTGGAGGCTGTGGAGTTGGTGTCATGGTGTCATGGTGTCATGGAGTCAGAAGCAATTAAAGGGTTACTGGATTCAGAGTTGTTAAACTATACCAACCCCAACTCCAGTCAAATTTACACTTTATGTAAAATGTCTTACATTATAGAATTTTTATTTTTATTGCTATTTCTTCTACTGTATATTTACTATTTCCTTTAAAGAAATTCACCTCAACTTCTTTTTTCAGGTCATTTTATTTTTTGTACTTATTTTATATTTGCAAAACTATATATGTAAATAAATCTTGCATTATAGAATTTTTATTTTTGTGATGTCTTTTACATCTAGTAAAAGATTATATTTCAACTTCTGTTAAAATGTAGTTTTATTTTTGTTCTGTACTTATTTCTTATTTGTAAAGACATGGGGGTCAAGCAGATCAGTTCCCAGGAAACCGACAGCCTGACAACAGCACATGAGATTTGATTATGGTGGTGAAGGTTTTGTGCAGGACCATCCAAAATTTTTTTGAAGAATGAAACAGAGACCTGGTGCACCACAGACACAAGGTCCCCAAACGACCCTCCACAGGTTTTGAATTCGGAGATGTCCTTCTCCTAGAGCAGTTGCTATCCAAGGCTATAGAACCCAGTCTGTCCTGCTATTTACCCATACCGGGAGGGAGAAGAAGAGGATTCACACCTTTCCCAAGGGTATTAGCACGTAAGTGAATGTAATGGATCCAACTGGAATTCGAACTCGGCTCTCTGATTCTTCAATCCAAGCCACTATCCATTACTCCACCATGTCTTATATTTTTATATATATATATATATATATATATATATATATATATATATATATATATATATATATATATATATATATATATATATATATATATATATATATATATATATATATATATATATATATATATATATATATATAATAAAAATAAAATATGTTATAATAATAATTATACCACACACACAACACACACACACATATATATATATATATATATGTGTGTGTGTGTGTGTGTGAAAAAAAAGTATTACATTATAACATTTTTATTTTATTGTTATTTTTTCTATATCCTTTCAAAGATTTTGCCTCTAATTCTGTTAGAAAATACTGAGGAATGAATAGGTATTATATAAAAGCCACAATATCTTTATTCTTTGATATAAACCAGTTATAATGATGTATGTCCACTCAAGTTAGAAGCGTATGCACAGGCTTTATGAGATTTATAGGCCATAATCACTTAATTACATAAAAAGGAGATGGAGATGCCAGAAATAGAGGAATCATAGTCAGAGTAAAGATTTTACATTCCAATTCCACAGACCCTGATTTTTATAACATTTTGTTGTCATTTCAGATTTGTACAGATAATTTTTTAGATGAGTATTTATCTGTATATTTTTATTATTTTGATAGTGTTCTCATCTTGGAATGTTTTGACCAACTATTCTCTTGCCAGTTGTCCTTTGTTTAGCCTATATGGTATATCAGTTGATTATTGTACTATTTCATCCAAGATGGGAACAATAGTTTGAAATAATAAGAGTATATTGGCAATTATATATGTCAAAGATGAAATACAAAACTATCCTGTGAGTGTTAAATTCTACAAACCTTTTTTCTCATATGTGTTATTAGTGTTAAAACTGATTCAAAAAACTTTCCACCAAAAAATACACTTTGCAATTCAAAGAAATAATTACTGACAAAAGTTTTTGAATCTATCCAAACTTATGCTTCATTTATATAAAATCTAGCTAAATTATTCTGCTGTCAAGAAGTCCACTGCTCAATATAAATTTATAAATTGTTGATATTCTTTGTAATCAATGTCAACACACTTCCCACATATCCTTATAGATCCTTGGCCATATGATGAAAATATCTACAAATCCTTTGTTGGCATATTTCCAAACTATGATTGGACCAACTTTTATATGTATTTGGCCAAACAGAGGAGAGATTGAAGGACAATCACCAATGTTCTAATCAGCACTGCCTGGAGCATTTCA
Organism: Acanthosepion pharaonis; assembly: GCA_903632075.3. Lineage (NCBI taxonomy): Eukaryota > Metazoa > Mollusca > Cephalopoda > Sepiida > Sepiidae > Acanthosepion > Acanthosepion pharaonis. The sequence goes on from CAHIKZ030002157.1 coordinate 1,940,283, forward strand.
ATCCTGATCTTTCATATTTATTTTATTTTTTTCCATATCAAATTCTGCCAATCCCAAAACTAAGCTCACAAGATAACCTAAGGGAGCATTTCTCAGTTATTCAACATTACATCCTTTGTGACCTGACTCTAAAGAACTGTAACTCACTTACCAAGCTTGTGAAAGAGGGAAATAGAAACCTAAATTGCAAAGTGAATCTAATTGGCCAAATTTGCTCTTGGCTGCTCATTAATATTGGATACAAGCAACTGTGTCTGAAAAGGAAGTCACCTTAGTCGAGAATTTACTATTCCCATCTTGAAGTGGAAATGTAACACAGCTCAAGGAAAATTGATTCATTTGAGATTTCACAAACACAATTAGAAACTACTAGTATTTAAAAATGTGAACATTAAATCCAATCTGTACTTCAAGTCACCACATAACTGATATTAACCAACCAGTATTGTCTACAAAATCTCCTACTGAAGGTAGCAATGAAGAAAGTGTGAAGAAAGGACTAAGCATAAACTACAAGGAAACAGAATGCAGGATCATCAGTAAAATGATAGCCTGAAATGTGATTTGCAGGTCAGGAACACTAGAATCAAGAAGACATGGAAGTTTAAATATCTGGGAAGCATTCTGACTGAGGACTGTAAATGCGTTCACTGAGATCCATAGACATATTGGGATGACAAAGAATGCATTCCAAAAGTTGGGCCAAGTATTGTGAGACAAGACAATTTCTTTGGTAACAAAGAAAAGAATACTGAGCTGTTACATGACATATGTCCTTTATGGCAATGAATGTTGGACGATTTTTTCAAAGATGAAGAAGAGACTCGAGGCGACAAAGATGTAGTTCTACAAAAGGATGCTAAGAATAACGTGGACTAAGTGTGTGAGTAATGATGAGGTCTTAGGGAGGATGCAAACAAGGAGGAGGCTTATACTTAACATCAAGAAGAGGCAGCTGAAGTTTCTGGGACTCATAATGAGGAAGGACAGCCTGGAGAATCTGATACTCACGGGTCAAAAAAAGAGAAAGAGAGATAAGGGAAAACAACGCATGACATACCTAGTGTCTTTAAGCAAGTGGATGACAGAACGTGGTCTGGGGGAGGTGGCAGAGGGAAGGAACTTGTTGAGAGCTGCAAGGGATAGAAGGAGGTGGAGAGCCATGATCCCCTACATCCTGAAAGGACATGGCACATAGAAAGAAAGAATTGTCATATTTTTAGGAACATTCTCACATATGATTAATATATCATGAGAATTTCATCTTATTTAATATATTTTATTACAAATGTTTGAAATAATTAATTTGCTAATGTGAGAATGTGCTTATAGAATTTAAGGAGTATTCATCATATTTATTGATTGATTTATTCTTATTATTGTTACTGTTATTATCATTTGTGTATTTTATGTTTCCTACTTTGTATCCTGTAGAGCTAGGTCCAAACTATGGTCCTTAGGAGAATTGCCATGTAATTGATAGCACTTTTCTTAGTATATTTTACTAGTTCAAGACATCCTGAGATAATATGGTCGACAGTTTCATCATATTTTCCACAGATCCTGTATTTTGAGTTAGCACCATCCTTAATTATGTGACAGTGATAGGATCTGGTTGTGAGGCTTTGGTCCTGAGCTGTAATAATTATTAGGCCTTCTGTCTCAGCTTTCAACGCAGTACACTTCAGCCACTGACATGTTCTCTGTTGGTCCACATTTGCTTCTTTTGTTCTTTTTATATATTTGCCATACAACATCTTGTCCTCCCAGTCTTGTTGTAATTTAATTTGGTCAAATTGGTTTGCTTTCTGTTTTACTCATTTGGCATATATGTTATTCTTTTTGTTTTTTTGTTGGTAGAATTTCAGGTATATTAAGCTGTTTCTTGAAGAGTACAAATTCTTTGTTGATGGAGTGGATTTGTTTTTAATATTTATAGGTGAGGGTCACTGGTTTTTGTGAGGTATGCTTCCAATCCAATTGTTGTTGTTTTTAAAGTTAGTTGAAGTTAAATTAGACCTCAGCCTCTCTTGGTATTGCCTATCAACATCTGATTTTGAGGGGTGCATCCGTATTTTTCTGGTCTTGGTGTCCAATCTTTTAATGTCATTCAACTTCTATTTAAAAGGTTGAAGCTGTATGTTACTACGGGTATAGCTAAGTTGTTGATAGTTTTCATTTTATTGGCCCAATTAAGTTCACTTTCTAGTATCAAACACATTCTATAATATTCTTTTTGGATCTTTTTCTTCATAATTGTATGTTGTATTCCATCTCATTCATTAATTCTCATAATTGAAGGTTGTATTCTGTCTCCTTTATTAATTCATTATTATTATTATTATTATTATTATTATTATTATTATTATTATTTCTGTTATATATACATTTCCATCCAGATCCCAACCAGAGACCTAAGGTCAGAAATGGCATCATGACATTTTACACTGAACATTTTTGTAAAAAAACTAAAACTAAAATAACCTAAGATAACACACATTTTACATTGATAAAGCCCATCATATGATGTGAGCTGTACTTGTAAGAACAATTATTGTATTTCTTTAAGGCATCAGCTACCGGGATTCTTTCAATGAGTCTATTCGAACCTTTTTCCAATCAAACCGAGGCCTCCAACCAGAATTGAAATTATTGATGTCTTCATGTGCCACATTTTTGAGATTTCCACTTCAAGATCCTTGATGTTTAAGAATTTTTTGAAGATCTTCAAGAGTCTGCAGAAATTTCCATGTCAATAAAAAAGCACATTTTGTTTTTGTGGTCTTTGATTAATGATTACCTTTGATTGTTCTGTCAGTGTGTATTGTAAAGTCCTATAAAATTGTTACATTTTCAATGTCTGTCACCTGATTTGGGTGGTATTCATACCAATTCCATGTTATTATTATTATTATTATTATTATTATTATTATTAGGCCAGCCAATAGGCAAAAAGGAATAAGAGATAAATGATGTAGCATGGTGCACAAACGATGTGCAGAAACAGGATTACTTGAAACTTTGAATTAGAAAATCAGTGGAAGATGCAAATTGTGCACACATGTTACTATCTGTCAATATGACCAAAATTCATTCTAGTTTTCTTTCTTAAGATGTTAAAAGACTTGGTATTAACTGCTGAAATTGCTTTGTTTTGGTTTCTAAATTATTTAAAATTTTCCAAAAATTTATCCATAGCAAATTTAAGTTACTGATGTTCATGTGAGCTTTATAACTTCAGACAGGCTTTACATTAAAATAAGTCTAAGATGTTCAGTTTCAAGTGAGAAAAGGCCAAGACTCTAAACTCTCTCAGAGTGAGGCATATTTTTTATTGCATTTTTGATAAAGCAATATTGTGTCTTTCATCACCATTATAGATCATGCTGAGTGTAGGACAGACACACACAGGAAGCATAATCTAAAATAAAAAGGACTAGCAATAAATGATATTTCAGAAAGGTTTCTTTACATTGTAGGGAAAGTTACTTTGTATTACAGTGAGTAGGGTAAGATTAGCTGTTTCCTTATAAGCCAACATTCAGTATCCACTGACAGAGTAGTCTGTGATACTTTCAGTTATAATTTATAAAGCCTTTCAATGGAAATAATTTTTCAGGGAAATAGGTTTCTCATGTCCTGCAAATATAATTGCTCTTTCAAGTATTGATGACTGCTTCCTTCCCAACCTTTTTTTTTAAATAATGGGGAATGACAGTATTTTGATTATATCATTATTTTTTCTTTGAATTACATGTGCTATCCATTTTAGCATTTGCTGTTGTTGAAAGTTGTCACATGATGTACTTTCTGTTATCTGTACAGTTCTTTGTGATTCTGTAGAACTAGTTCATGAGGTTCAAAGAGGGATTGTTCTTGCTAAGACTTACATGCTTCTTTTTAAAACCATTGATCTGAGAAAGCCAACATTTTTGACATATCTGTATGTGTTTGATGCCATGCAAGACATCAATATGATAATCTTAATCTGAAATGGCTATTTTAAGTTAATATTTTGATTTTGTAGTAAATTTTAGAATTGGAGGAATATGATCCTTAGCAGTGTGTTCTATGTTCTTATCTACCATATCTTGTTATAATTTTGTCAAAATTCAAAAATTTGCTCAATTTGTTTTCCAGTGGGCTTTATTTTGAATATAGCAGCTGTGAGGTGAAAACTTTTGATCAGAGGTCATAATTAACAGGGCCAGTTTGAGGCTATCACCCCACAACCTTGAAACCTTAATACAGGGCACCCCTTTCTACTACATCTTGATTTCAAATTTTCCCAACCTGGGAGGCCACAAACCCTCAAAAGAAAGTATATTTTAAATTACCAAAAATTAGGAATTTATACAATTAAAATGAAAATTTAAGTACATATTCTGTAATTATTTACTTCTATAATGAATAGATTTTTATATTTAAAAAATATCTGAGAAAATGTTATTCTTTTTGTAATAACTACCAATATTTTCATGACTAAATTTTACTCAAAACAATGTTTAAGTCACAAGTTTTTAATTTTCCATAAAGATTAATTGTCAATGTATCTCCACTGAAAAAAATAAGTTTTACAAAGATTCCAATACAACAAAAATGGGATTGTCTTAGAAATTTGTTTTAAAAACAGTATTTCAGTTTTGGAGAAAATTTTTCATCTGCTGAAATCTTTAAATATTTTTATTTTTTTAAGTGATCATTATCTTGGGTTTATCTTTCTCGAAATGTGAAAAGTAGGGACTAGAAATTTTATTTTAATTATGAACCATGGACTTCTAGTTAGTGTTAAAAAAAGAAAAAAATCAGAGATCCTCCACAATGGATGATTTTGGAATAAAAAATGATTTTAATGAGATATATTGCCCTCTTAATTGTTTTAAAAGAACTGTTCAGTAAAAAAATTATAATCTAAAAAATTAAGTGCTACTGAAATTAACATTTCTACCCTGCTCACCCGAGTAGGAATGGGGTTCCTACATGGTTGAGAGTTTCAGGGTAGTATGCACTAGTACTGTTGATTATTATAGTTGATAACTGACAATATAACTGTAGAAAAATAAAGCAAAAAAAACACTGGTGTTATTATCCCTTTTGGGACTCCAACCTTGTCAGGGGTTCCTGTGTAGTAGGAACCACACTGAGCATGTAGATACACAATGCATATTATTAGTTGATGACTGACAATATAACATCAGTTTAAAAATATTTTAAAACATGGTGGATGGCTATAAAACAATGCTGAAAAAATGATGGCAGAGGCCACAACAGGGCCCCAAAAAACACTGCCCACCTCAAGTGGGTAAGACGCATTGGCCCTAATAATTACTTTCAAGTATTTTTCTTTAATAATGTTATGTGCAACATGTTAACCAAGAGTGAGTTGATGTTCCAAATTTTTACTGCACAGGTGCATGAGAGTACAAATATTCTGAGCCATTTTTCCTCATTGTGCCTGAGAAATTTTGAATTTCTCTTTCTGATTCTAAGTATTCTAAGTGTTCTTTTTGTGTTCATTTTTCTTAAAACTTCCTCTTTCTTTACATTTATGGAGGCACAGTGGAGTAATGGATAGCGGCTTGGATTGAGGAATCGGAGAACCAAATTTGAATTCTATTCAAAACCGTTACATTCACTTACATGCTAATACTCTTGGGAAAGGTATGAATCCTATTCTTACTCTCCCAGCTATGGGTAAATAGCAGGAAAAACAGGGTTCTTTAGCCTTGGATGGCAACTGGTCTACTGCAGAAAGAAATGGCAACCTACTGTGGGAAAAAAAATCTGCCTTCATGTATCAAAAGATACATGATTGTCTAAGCATGGCACATAACTGACTGACTGAAATGATATTCTCAGCATCTTTCTGTGGAATCACATTTCTATCATTTCATATCTCTTCCAGGTTGATTGTAGGTTGATATTTGATATTTGAAAATATATTTTACTATCTCTAAGTACTTTTCACTCATTAGTCATTATCAAAGACTTTTGTTTCCCGTTTTTTTTTTTTCTTATCTCAGCAATTTAATAATTAAATTTCCCATTTTGCATGTTCACTTTAAAATATTGCATTTCTCACATTTCCTGGTATTCACATGCACTTTAGTGTCTTCTACTTTTTAATTTATTTTTTTAGTATGATACATTTAATATATTGCATTCAAGGTAACATTATTGATGTTTAGGTTGCTTGCTTTTTATCATCATTGCCTCAAGCAATTTTAAATTTTATGTGATATAGCATGTTTGTGTTTTTGGTAAGAATGTATTTGATATTATGTGTTTTTCTTTTATGTTACTGTTATCTATCTATCTATCTATCTATCTATCTATCTATCTATATATATATATATATATATATATATATGTGTGTGTGTGTGTGTGTGTGTGTGTGTGTGTGCTGAAGAATGTAGATCAGATATGGATATTAATCCAAGAAAATGTTAAAATAAAATAAAGAACAAGTAGGAAACGAATTTCAATCTAACATGTTTCACTTTTATTAAAGCCTTATCAGAGATTGACAAAGCTTTAATAAAAGTGAAACAAGTTACAATGAGATTTGTTTCCTACTGGTTTTTCATTTTATCATATATATATATATATATATATATATATATATATATATATATATACATATATTATCATATACATATATATTATCATATATATATATATTATCATATATATATTATCATATATATATTATCATATATATATATATATATATATATATATACATATATCATATATATATATATATATATATATATATATATATATATACATATATATTGCTTCTATTTAGTTTGAAGTCCTAATAATATAAATGAACATTATTTTCTCATCATTATTGTTGTATTTATCTATCAAATTTTCATTACCCTACTCTATCTATCTATCTATCTATCTATCTATCTATCTATCTATCTATCTATATATATATATATATATATATATATTATTAGAAAGTTATTACCAGTCTAAAACTTAATGTATATTACATATATATGTATATATATATATGTGTAAATATATTTCATTATTTTTTCTTTTCCAGTGTTGTAGACATCACGTTTCACCTTGAAATTCCTTAAAGTAAGAGAAAAAAATAACCTACAAAATCCCACCAGCTATGTTCTTATTTACATACAAATTGGGAAAAGATATTTAAAATAAAAGGTGAATGGAAAAGAAAGAAATATATGGACATTCTGAGATGATCCCATATAATAAGACATTCTTTTGGGTTTATTCACAAATTCACAACAGCAGATTAGATTAACAAAAGGCAAATGTCAAAATGTCAGTCACAGGCAAGAAAATCCATTAAAATGCAATCTGACAAACATATGACATCAACATGCACAAAATCTTTCATTGGTTTTTGGAACCAAATCAGAAATAGGATGCAAGAGTTTAAATAGGCATGTCTTGGATGGGTAATAAGTGCATAGATTGTAATAAGTATTCATTTATTTATTGTTTCCATAGTTTCAATCTGGATGCGACTTGAAGAGACAATTAGGTAAGCAGAAGGAAAAGACAAAATTGCTGTCAAATCTGGAAAAGGATTAAAAAGAAAAAAAAAGAATTTTGTATAAAGATGGCGGCATTCCTTCTGCACCAACATGTACAAGACAATATCTGGCAGTATTTTATTGGAAAGTTATTACCAGTCTAAAACTTAATACACAGTCATTCATCACACCAAAAACACTAGTGGTTTTATGAAGGTGGTTCTATGGAAGCATTATTGCATTAGTTGGAGTGCCTCTTCCTTTTGACTATTAAAAGAATAACAAAAGATAGCAACAATATAAACTGAAGAGACTATTTCTCTCTTTTTCTTTACCCTCTTTCTCTTTAGTCTCTTTCTCTTTAGTCTCTTTCTTTTTACCCTCTTTCTCTTTACCCTCTTTCTCTTTACCCTTTTTCTTTTTACCCTCTTTCTCTTTAGTCTCTTTTTCTCTACCCTCTTTCTCTTTACCCTCTTTCTCTTTAGTCTCTTTCTCTCTACCCTCTTTCTCTTTACCCTCTTTCCACTTCTTTTTGTTCTTGTTGTTTATTACCTATTTTCTTTTTATTACTTTAGTTCCTCTTTGTTTGGTTGGAGAGATTTTTTTTCTCTCTATCACTTATATTGCTTTATTTCATTCTATTACTCTTTCTGTTCACCCACCACTGAATTCCATCAATATTTTTTTTAATTTTACTTTTATTTTGTTTCTCTTTTCTTTTTCATTTTTGTTTTTAATCATTTCACTCCAAGCAATGCCACTAGGGTGGTACAGGGAATAAAAATGAAAGAAAATGAGAAGACTGATAATAGAGAGTATTATGGGAAGGACAAAAAAATGAAGATGGCAGTTGACATTGCATTTAAATTTTGGAAGACTGTAGTTATCAGGGTAGCAAGAAACCGGAAGGGAGTTTCACAGATGGGAAGGGCAAAATAAGAAATTGTTTGAGTAGAAGTGGTGGCTGCATTTAGCTATTTCATCAGTAAACCAGTGAGACTCAGTTGCCAATCTAGTGTATGTATGTATAGCTGGCCACTCATATTCAAGGATACCTGTCTAATAGGGCTGCTAGACAATCCCTATTGCTCAGGTACATTTGTGTTTATTCAACACCCACAGAGATCACCTGTGGTTTATACTGCAACTATGCTGAACAGACCTTAGTTACAGTTTCTGGGAAAGAGCATGTTATCTAGCGTGATCAGCAATTTGCACAAGGCCAGCATGCTCAAGGCCTCAGCCATGATGACTTGTGACTTCATGCCAGCACAGCTATTGACTGCCCCAAGGTTTCCATCTACCCAATTTCACTCACAAGGCTTGGGTCAACCCGTGGTATGGTTTCAGGCACCTTCCAAAGGTGCCATATGCTGGGATTGACCATTCCAGTTCAATAACATCAGGAAGTCTCCTTCCTGACAAATTGGCCATGATGAGATTCAAACTCAGGTGACATGGTCAGAATGCAAACGTTCTAACCACTCAGCCACATGCCGATAGCCAATCTAGTAGCATGCTTAAATTCATGTATTCACAGTACAAGGGAAAAAAATCTCGTCAGACCAGTTGCTATGAACATTTTTGTAGAAAAGACAAAGCAAAGCCATATCAAGTCAGTGCAAAAGTGACTGAAATGATTTACTTTTTTTTAAATTGTTCTCTCTATCTCTACCTTGATGACTGATTCTTCATGAACAGATTAAGAAGAACTTGTTATACATTTATTATTGTAAATATTAAGAAAACCTTTTTTAGGATAAGAGTGATTTTTAGTTAGATTGTATTATGTGTGAGGTGTATGTACAAACTTCAGCATCTGTTCTACAAAGCAGTTCGTGGGAAATAGCTAAGAGGAACTTTCTCTTCATATATAAGAAGGAAATGAAGGACATTCAACTCTATATAGACATAGCATGGTATATCCGAGTTGTAAATTTGTGAACTAATGCTAGAATGAAGCTCATCTGAACATTTTCTATGGAAATAGTGATAATGTAGCTAGCATTAGACTGGTGCCATGTCGGAGTGATGGATAGCAACTCAGATTTAGGAATTGGAGAGCCTATTTTAAATTCTAGTTCATTACATTCACTCACTCACAAGCTGATACATCCAGGCCCAGCTCAGGGTAAATAGCAGTACACACTGGGTTTTATAGCTTTGGGTGTCAACTGATCGGGGAGAAGTACAACTCCGAATTCAAAACTTGAAATCCTAGTGTACAGACTGAGTTGAACTGACAGCATATTCTGTATCTTTTGGCTGTCATTCAAGAGCTTAAAGAGGAGATGGGCACCGCCAAGCTATCTGAAAACCCACTGAAAGGATCATGAGGAAGAAGAATCAAAATCTGTTTCTTCTGCCCTTCGACAATTGAAACAGTGAACGGTCTGATGATGATAGGTTTGTGACGTTGTCAATTTGGAAAAGAGGCTGCAGAATGGAAAATATATATTTTGAATATATTGTCAATTTGGAAAAGAGGCTGCAGAATGGAAAATATATATTTTGTATATATTGTCAATTCGGAAAAGTGGCTGCAGAATGGAAAATATATGTTTTGTATATATTGTCAATTTGGAAAAGAGGCTGCAGAATGGAAAATATATATTTTGTATATATTGTCAATTTGGAAATGAGGCTGCAGAATGGAAAATATATATTTTGTATATAATGTCAATTTGGAAAAGAGGCTGCAGAATGGAAAATATATATTTTGTATATATTGTCAATTTGGAAAAGAGGCTGCAGAATGGAAAATATATATTTTGTATATATTGTCAATTCGGAAAAGAGGCTGCCGAATGGAAAATATATATTTAGTATATATTGTCAATTCGGAAAAGAGACTGCAGAATGGAAAATATATATTTTGTATATATTGTCAATTTGGAAAAGAGGCTGCAGAATGGAAAATATATATTGTATATATTGTCAATTTGGAAAAGAGGCTGCAAATGGAAAATATATATTTTGTATATAATGTCAATTTGGAAAAGAGGCTGCAGAATGGAAAATATATATTTTGTATATATTGTCAATTTGGAAAAGAGGCTGCAGAATGGAAAATATATATTTTGTATATATTGTCAATTGGAAGAGGCTGCAGAATGGAAAATATATATTTAGTATATATTGTCAATTCGGAAAAGAGACTGCAGAATGGAAAATATATATTTTGTATATATTGTCAATTTGGAAAAGAGGCTGCAGAATGGAAAATATATATATTGTATATATTGTCAATTTGGAAAAGAGACTGCAGAATGGAAAATATATATTTTGTATATAATGTCAATTTGGAAAAGAGGCTGCAGAATGGAAAATATATATTTTGTATATATTGTCAATTTGGAAAAGAGGCTGCAGAATGGAAAATATATATTTTGTATATATTGTCAATTCAGAAAAGAGGCTGCCAAATGGAAAATATATATTTTGTATATATTGTCAATTCGAAAGAGGTTGCCGAATGGAAAATATATATTTTGTATATATTGTCAATTCAGAAAAGAGGCTGCTGAATGGAAAATATATATTTTGTATATATTGTCAATTCAGAAAAGAGGCTGCCAAATGGAAAATATATATTTTGTATATATTGTCAATTCGGAAAAGAGGCTGCCGAATGGAAAATATATATTTTGTATATATTGTCAATTCAGAAAAGAGGCTGCCGAATGGAAAATATATATTTTGTATATATTGTCAATTCGGAAAAGAGGCTGCAGAATGGAAAATATATATTTTGTATATATTGTCAATTCGGAAAAGAGGCTGCAGAATGGAAAATATATGTTTTGTATATATTGTCAATTTGAAAAAGAGGCTGCAGAATGGAAAATATATATTTTGTATATATTGTCAATTTGGAAAAGAGGCTGCAGAATGGAAAATATATATTTTGTATATAATGTCAATTTGGAAAAGAGGCTGCAAAATGGAAAATATATATTTTTTATATATTGTCAATTTGGAAAAGAGGCTGCAGAATGGAAAATATATATTTTGTACATATTGTCAATTCGGAAAAGAGGCTGCAGAATGGAAAATATATATTTTGTATATAATGTCAATTCGGAAAAGAGGCTGCAGAATGGAAAATATATATTTTGTATATATTGTCAATTCGGAAAAGTGGCTGCAGAATGGAAAATATATATTTTGTATATATTGTCAATTTGAAAAAGAGGCTGCCGAATGGAAAATATATATTTTGTATATATTGTCAATTTGGAAAAGAGACTGCAGAATGGAAAATATATATTTTGTATATATTGTCAATTTGAAAAAGAGGCTGCAGAATGGAAAATATATATTTTGTATATATTGTCAATTCGGAAAAGAGGCTGCAGAATGGAAAATATATATATTGTATATATTGTCAATTTGGAAAAGTGGCTGCAGAATGGAAAATATATATTTTGTATATATTGTCAATTCGGAAAAGAGGCTGCAGAATGGAAAATATATATTTTGTATATATTGTCAATTTGAAAAGAGGCTGCAGAATGGAAAAATATATTTTGTATATATTGTCAATTTGGAAAAAGAGGCTGCAGAATGGAAAATATATATTTTGTATATATTGTCAATTTGGAAAAGAGGCTGCAGAATGGAAAATATATATTTTGTATATATTGTCAATTTGGAAAAGAGACTGCAGAATGGAAAATATATATTTTGTATATATTGTCAATTCGGAAAAGAGGCTGCAGAATGGAAAATATATATTTTGTATATATTTTGAAAATTTTTACATTTTTTTTTAAAACTTCCTCATTATTTCAGGTTGTAGGCAAACATGGCTCTCCACATATCATCATTTTATTATCATCAAATTATTATGACTTCTTAAGAAAGACAGCCAAGAGGTCTCCTGTCTCCTGTCTCCTCCATATTTGTAAAGCCAGAGCAGTCCTTCTTCTCTATTCCATTATAAGTTATTAATTATGATTCCACTTTTAACATTATTGTTATTCTTTTAATATTCCATTATACATTATTATACATTATTATACCTCATTATTATACTATATATAATTATTTTCATAGTAATTATTATATTTATGTTATATAAAATTATATATAATTAATTATTATGATTATATTATACCTTATTATTAAACATTATCATAGCTTATTATACATTATTATTATTATTATTATTATTATTATTATTATTATTATTATATTCTACATGTTATTCCTTTCTATTATACATTATTAACTGTGATTTCACTTTCAACATTATTAACTGTTACACTAGTCACAGATGCTTTTTGTTTTTCTGTTTTTAACTGTACTGGATTTAAATAGAATATTTTCAATCACTTATATGACTGCTTTCCATCACACTACAGAAATCTAAAGTCTGTCTGTATCTCTATGATTCTAGAGTCCTTGGCTTTGAACATGGAACACACAGAAAAATAAATGTTTCCAAACATGCCTTACAGTGCCTCAGGCCAGCCCAGCTCATACGTTACAAATCAGACTGACAATTAAATCAGTGCAGTTTTGAGAATTTTAACATTGATTTTCTTTTTTTATATGACTTTTCAGTTTAATGTTTGCCAAATAACTTTCAAAATAAAAGGACTCATCAAATATTAATGATCACTTTAAAAACGGTTTTGAACCTAATTAAATCACTAAAAATATCCAAAGATGATATAAAAAGAATCAATTTATTTTGAAAATCGTTTTGAAATTTAGTTGAAATATTAAATATAATCTTAAAACATCTAAAAAGCTATTAAAAACCTCACCATATTGAAAAATATCTAAAAATAATAAAATTTCTCATTCTGAATACTGTTTTGAATCTTGGTAATTCAAAAATATTAAATATGTTTATAAAAAGATCTAAATAAATCAAATTACATATTGTTTTAAACGTTATTAAGACAAAAAATATAAATTGATGCCCTACAACAGATCTGGAAAACAGATCTAAAAAGATGTAAAAATTGAAAGTAGTTATTTCTCTTTTGAACTTTATTATATCAACAACATAAACTGTAAAAAATCTGAAATCATCAAAGAATATCAAATCATTTATTTTGAAAACTGTTTTCAACTTCAGTACATTAAAAAAGAAAATTAAATATATTCCCCAAAAGATCTAAACAGATCAAAATACTTATTCTGAATATTGGCAATAAAATAATAGTAAATGTTGTCCTCTAAAATAGATCTAAAAAGATCAAATTACTTATTTACAAAAATCTTTTGAATATCTTTCTCATCAGAATAACCAGTCTAACTGCAGATAATTACGGTGAAGCAAATTCTGATTGAGAAAATCATTGCATCAATTACAAACCTCTTCTGAAATTACTCAGACTTCAAATGACGAAGCAACATTAATTCTTCCGCAATTCAACTTTGCTTATTAAGTACTTTTCAATTCTACTGGACCCTTCAGGTATCACTTAGAATTTGTATTTAACTGTTAGCTTTACACATTTTCTAACTTGTGAGCACCAAAGTCAAATCAGAGGTCAAAAGCTAAGTAAATTGAAACCAGACACTTTTAAGAGTTTTCCATCAGAGAATTGTTATCAGTCAATATCTGTAAGCATTTCTTTGTAATTGACCAAGGATCAGTTTCTTAAAGCATTTCATGAAGATCAATTAGTTGTTAATATCCATTAACATTTCATTTGCTGGTCAATTTCCCTTCATTAAATATCATGCTTGATTTAATCGTTCACAACTGCTATAAGCTTTCTGCAATTGCTCAATTAGTGTTTAAGCCTTGCTAGAATTTCATTGATTTTTTTTTCACATCAGGATAGCTATACTTTTGGTTCAAGCTTTGCAAATTTGAGATAGATCTCTTTTGTTGCAATGTTTTGAGTGCCATACAATCATCATAAAACTTAGCAATCAAACATCAATATATTCAATCTTTTACTCATACAAATAAACGAGGGAAAATTTTTTAATCTTTTTCTTAACTCTTAACATCTCTGTTTACATCAATAATATTTAAACTATTATCTTCATCTTTGTTGTTATTATCACAGCATTTCAGGAGCTTGTCAATCCAAGTAACCATCAGAGAATTTTGAAGTGAACCTTTTAACATCCCATTGAAAATTCAGTAATAATGTTAAACAGACATATTATACTTGTTTATATCTCTGATCTGAGTTATTGTAACTGTAATAAAAACAGAACCAGTGAATAAACTTATACCAAAACTTTATTGTACTTTACTCTGATTACTCGTCTACTGACAGATATATATATATATATATATTATATCTCCTAGATCTTAAGGGGAGGTAACTGATCATTTATCAGTACATTCTTCCTTACATATTTTATTCATAAGGGAGAAAATCTCTTAGGTGTCTAGGCTCTTTACAGATTCTCTTTGAATGCCTGGGTACTTCTTGTATTGGACTATTCAAACTTGAATATCTCTCATTTTGAGCTTGGCTGTTAGTCCAGGAATGGAAGTATCTCATCCTATTTTTCCACACTTGTGGCAATGAGTTTCCTTGAAAGTTGTGAGTGTAGATTTAGACCACAGTAGTAGCATGTCCGTTTGGTTGATGCAATAGTGACAGGTTGTTCTGGGGGTGTTTAAAGTTGACATACTCTCCTGGTCAGGAGAGTATGTCAAATCATCAAAAAGAGGTGGGGTAGTAGGATCAAGTTGTTTTATAGTGGCACCCACAGTATCAGTAAATTTCCTAAAATAATAATTAGGGTATATCTTGTATTCAGTACTCAGTATATTCCTCATAATATATTGTCAAAGAATCTGAATAAGAAGTTATGACAAACCATTAATTTCTTTCAATTGAATGGGATTTCAAGCTATTTCAACCATGATTATTTTTATATTAATTTAAATTACACTTAACTTGTATAATGGACAAAAATGTATCAGTCAACTGGCTTTGCTAAACTAGCTCTTCTTTCTTTTAAAAGTATCCTTGTATATTTATAAGCAAATATTATCTCCTCACAAGTTTCTTTCACTAGCCACTCCTTTGGATGATTCTGTTTAATATCCGGCTCTCAGTCCTCAAGTGTTTGAGTTGGCACTTGATGCGACATTGGCTCTTGGGAAAGTGAACATATGGTGTCCACATCGCAATGCATATTGCTGAGAGCAGCAAGCATACAGCAACAAAGTGGAGTTGGGGAGGCTTCAAGATGAAGAATAGCCCTCAAACGATGGTGACAGGCACAGTAAAGCAAGAAGAGTAAGAAATAAATTCTCCATATTTACTGTAATTCACAGCTAGAGAAATATCATCAGGTATTGGACAATGTATAATTATTACTAGTTTTGATGTCCCCGTGGTCAATATCATTCCTTACAGTTTATCGATATCTCAGTCACAATATGCCAGACATGCTGGTACAATTTCAATTATCCTATGCCAGACATTTTGGAAAAGATATGGCTCAATTCTGTTTGCTTTATATTCCCATTATCAACACTGTCCATTGCCTGGTGTGTACTTAATAGTGTCATTCACATCCATTTCAAGAACTTCAATAATCAAACACCTTTATCACTGGACATTTATTTGCTTAACTTTTTCCTCTACTTCTTTTCTCATTCTCTATATTTTTGCTTATTTATATCTCTTTAACACCTCTTTTATGCTCTCTCCTTCATATTTTTCTTTCTTTTAAATTTTAACTTGCTTTCTTTCTCTCTATTGATATAAGTCTGTTCATTATGTATCTATTGATCTATCTATCTAGGTTTTTTTATAATCTGTTTATTTCACTTTTCTAGACATTTTTTATAGTGTCTCCTTTCCTACTTGTCTCTGTTTCTTTCTGAATTCCCTTACGTAATCTTTTGTTTAAATCTTTTTATCTTCATTTCTGTTTCTTTTCTCATTTCTTATCTTTCTGTCAATTTTTATATGTCTATCCACTTTCTTTTTCTTTCTATTTCATTCTTTCTTTCCATTTCTCTCTACCCTCTCTTCTATGTACTTAATAGTGTCATTTACATCCATTTCAAGAACTTCAATAATCTATCTATCTATCATATATATATATATATATATATATATATATATATATATATATATATATGTCCTTCTTTAATAATCTTTCCTTTTCTTTATTTTGCTTCCATCTGTTTTCTTTACTGGATTTCTCTCTGTCCTGTATTTTTTGTTCTATCTATCTATCTATCTATCTATCTATCTATCTATCTATCTATCTATCTATCTATCTATCTATCTATCTATTCCATTCTGTTCATTTCTATCTATCTATTCATCTATCTATCTATCTATCTATCTATCTATCTATCTATCTATCTATTCTGTTCATTTCTATCTATCTATCTATCTATCTATCTATCTATCTATCTATCTATCTATCTATCTATCACTATGTTTATATATTCTTCAATAATTTTCCCTTTCTTTCTTTCTTTCTTTCTTTCTTTCTTTCTTTCTTTCTTTCTTTTTTTTTTGGTTCCAACTGTTTTCTTTCATGAGGTTTCTCTCTGCACTCTCTTCCTTGTTCTATGCATGTATCTATCTATCCATCACTATATATGTATATATATATATATTTATATATATATATATATATATATATATATATATATATATATATACATATACATATACATACATATACATATATATTTTCTTCTTTAATAATCTTTCATTTTCTTTCTTTCTGTTTCCATCTGTTTTCTTTTACTGTTTCCCTCTGCCTTTGCTTAGTCTATTTTTTTTAACTGCCTATTTACCTCTTCCACTACTTTCATATTTTCTACTCTATCTACATTCTCTCTCTCTCTCTCTCTCTCTCTCACACACCATTCTCTTTCACATTCTTTTGCTTTCCTTTCTTTCTCAATTTTTCAATCTGCCTTCTCCTTCATATCTGCTATTCTCTCCATTTCATTTTGCTCACCTCTGGATATGATCTGTTTTATAATCTCTCTCTTTATTTCTCTTTCTTCTACATGTTCAAACATTCTTCTTCTTTCTCTTTTCATTCTCTTTCATGTTACTGTATATTTCTTTGACTTCTTTTTTTTTTCTTTTGCTTTCTCTTTTTGGTTTATTGTATCTTTCTTACCTTTTCTCCATTCTTTCTTATCTTTTACCCTCAGTCTTCACACCAGCTTAAATGAACCTTCACTTATTTCTAACTCAACAACACATGACTGAATCATGAATAAACATCAAATGACATATCAAATATTCTTCTCTTTCTATGAAGGGATTTCACACCAGTTCCTATCTATTCATTAATCTGTCTCTCTTACATTTTAAACCTATCATTCTGTAAGGCCCTTTCCTACAATTATTCAATATTGTAATGTCCACACTTAAACTATTCCACCAAATCCAATTTTAAAGCAGAGTTGATAACTGGTTTTTAAGACAGTTTTCATGATCCCAAAGTGCGAATTGCAAATTTTAAATTTCTGCACTTGTTTAATTCTGGTAAATCAAACAAATGCAGAAATTTAAATATCTGGGAAGTGTTTTAACAGAGGATGGAAAGTGTGACATTGAAATCTGAAGGTGTATTGGAATAGTAAAATGGCATACCAAAAGCTAAGCAGCATATTAAGAAATAGAAAAATTTTACTAGAAACAATGAAGACTGTACTAGACTATTACATGATATCTGTTCTCCCATATTGCAGTGATTACTGAACAATCACTTCAAAGATGATGAGGAGATTTGAAGCAATAGAAATAGTGATTCTAATATCTCCTTTCTCTTTCTTTTTGCTTCTATCTCTTTTCTTTCACTCAATTTATCTCTGTCCTCTCATACTTCTCTCTATCCATCACTATGTATATATATATATATATATATATATATATATATATATATATATATAATTAATGAAAAAACAGACCATTTTAAGGTACCATTACAATAATTTATTTCACCAAAATCCTTTTGAAGGACTCATTGAAATTACCCATTCGGTTTACCAAGTTCTTCATAATTTATATATATATATATATATATATATATATATATATATATATATATATATATATATATATATATATATATATATGTATATATATATATATATAGTCTTCTTTAATAATGTTTCCTTTCCTCTCTGTATCTATCTATCTATCTATCTATTTCAACTTTTGGAAGTAAAGTCTGATGATCCAGAGCCCTTTAAAAGGGTTGTGGTGAAATAACTTATTACATGGAACCTTAAAGTGGTCTGTTTTTATTCAAATATATATATACATAGTCTTCTTTAATAATGTTTACTTTTCTCTCTTTATCTATCTATCTATCTCTCTCTCTCTCTCTCTATATATATATATATATATATATATATATATATATAAACAACTAAAAAGATGCAAATTAAAAAAATAATAATAATGTTTTTTATGAAAGTATTTATTTATATTTGATATTTCAGATCGGCCTCGATCTTTCTTCAGAAAAACATATTAAGAATGTATACGTGGCTTCTCAATATGCCATATATATATATATATATATATATATATATATATATATATCCTACTATAATAATATTTCCTTTCTCTTTCTTTTTGCTTCCATTTTCTTTTCTTTGATGATTCATCCCTACCTTCTCTTACTTCTATCTATCTACACACACATACATATATATATATATATATATATATATATATATATATATATATATTATCCACGGTTATATCAGAACATGCAAATATCCACTACAAAATTGTACATTTTCTTTCAATGTTTAAATCAAATGTTTGTTTAGGTGGCTAACAATGATGGTACTAAACGATTTTATTCAAAATTACAATTAATGAAACATTACTACACTTTTCGTTTTTGGAAAGTTTTCCATAAAAGGTAAAAAAGGATTTATATAAAGAAAAAGGAAAGAAGATAAGAAATCAATAAAAGAAAAAAAAGAGAAAAGAAAAAGAAAAAAGAAAAAGAAACAAAAGTCAAGAGAAAGTGTAGGAAATTAACCCTACTACCAAGAGAAAATACGAAAAAGAAATGCAAGAGAAATAGAGAAGTATATTCAAAATTACCCAGATACATAAAAAGAGGAATGTCAAGAAGATAGAAAATAGAAAGATGTTGATATGAATTAAACCATTTTTATATGAAGTAATATATTCAAACAAAATTATCCAAAGAATGTAAAAAAGGACACTTTAAAAAGCAATACAATACTTAACAAAATCTACTTTACAATATAAATTAGAATACAAAAAATTTTAAATTTTTATATTATTATATTAATTATAAAGTATTATTAAAAAAGCAAGTGAAAAATATTTAAAATAAAATAAAATAATAATAAAATAAAACAAAAATAAAATAAAATTAAAATTAAAAACAAATAAAAACATAATTCAAGGCTAATTGTACTACTAGTAAATAACAAATATATATATATATATATATATATATATATATATATATATATATATATATATATACAAGCAGGATGTGTGTGTGTGTAATGAATGCACAGCCACAATTTTCAATGGAAATGCACCAAAATTACATGCACATGCCACAAGTTAGTGGGAAGGCCCCAGACTGATTTTTGCATTTCCCAACTCCCATCGATAATGGAAATAATAGATTTTTTCGTGCTTCTATGGTAGTTTTCATGTAGTTTCAGGCCATTTTCTACTGATCAGAGTGAGAGCCAACAACTGGCTGCTACGAATAGGCAGGAAGATTCTATTGGTCAGCGTGAGATCAAACAGCTGACTGACACGAATGTTAACTAGCATGCTAGCATGCAAAAAAAAATCGATAGCTGCATTCGTCACAAGTGGGGAAAATTTAAATCTGCATGGCACTTTACTCCAATTGGCTCATTCGCTTGCTTAAACTCAACGTTGATTCTGATTCTACAGAACTGGGTTTGGTGTGAAAAAGTATTTGTTGTTAACATTCTTTTTTCATTCAGTTTTTCCAGTTACGAGTCCTTTTTGAAAGCTGATCATTTTGTTTAGTTCTTTTTTCATAACAGATTTAATGTTTAGTATAGAGCTTAGAAAAAATTTGCGGTGTGAGATAGGCAAGAAGTAAGGCATGTAGCAACATCAGCACGGCAGAGGGCACTCCTTTAAAGGCAAGGAAGGACAAAAATATTTTAAGTCAAGTGATAACGGTTGCTGTTTGAGTTGTACGATTTTTGAATCAAGCACGGGCAAAGCTGGGCCATGCTGCTAGTATATATATATATATATATATATATATATATATATCTTTGATAATCTTTCCCTTTTCTGTCTTTATCTATCTATCTATCTATCACTATATATATATATTTTCACTCTTATATCTATCTTTTCCTATTTTTCATTTTGCAAAATGAAGAGAGCTTTGGGAAACTGAGAGAGAGAGAGAGAGAGAGAGAGAGAGAGAGAGAGAGAGAGAGAGCACAAAACAATGCATAACATACTTTATGGGCATGAGTAAATGGATGGTGAAACGGGGTTTAGGAGAAATAACAGAAAGACAAAATTTATTAAAAGCTACAAGAGACAAGAGAGAAAAGTAGAGAGCAATGCTCGCCTACATCCCAACGAGACACAACACATAAAGAAGAAGTATTCACAACTGATATTTGCATAATTATACATATAATAGTAATGTTAGTCATTTCCCCTGTTACAGGTTACTACAATGTATGGGTAAAAATAATTCACCATCACTGTTGTTGTGGGATTTTACACTATTGCTACAAACAAGTGTGTGGACATTGTCTAGGAAATGTTTAATGCTTCTGGTACATTTCAGCTACAAACAGTATTGACAGGCACATGCGAGTTCATATAAAAATAAGTAACAGAAAACAATGAATTTAAACCAAATGGCAATTATATGCATGCATTAACAAAAGTAATTGCATGTGTACACAATTTAAATGAAAAGAAAAACATTGAAACTAACAATAAGAATATGGCTGCTTGTGTGTGCGTAAAATAAATGTGAGTGATAACACTTGTATGTGAGAGAGTTCAAATGTCAAAAGTGGACCAAAGAAATGAATGCACCCTGTTGGCAGTGTTCTTCATTGACATTCAACTATATCTGAAACCAAGAGGAAAAAGAGAAAGGGAGAGAATATGTTTGCCTTTTTATAGACTTAAAAAGCACACCCAACACCCTACAAGGAAATACATGACATCTTTTAACTAAGCATACATTACTGCTTATGAGTGAAATTTATAAATCTTTCTCTTAAAACAATATTTCAGGAAAATAGGTTTGTCATGTTCAGTAGTTTTATCACTCTTTCCAGTACTGATGGGACTTTCCTTCCTAACCTTCTATTTGAAGTCTTGTAGAAGAATCAACATCTTGATGATATTGTTATTTTGTCTTTGAGTTGGTGCTGTTTTTTTTTTATTTGGTACAATTCTTTGTGATTCTGTGATGCTAGTCCACAATGTTTAAAGAAGACTGACAGGCTTCATTCCCACAATTCTATCTTATGACATTGTGGCAATGAAAAAGAAACCAAAGTCTTACTTTGAAAAAGAATTTATATTCTCTGTCAAAAAAGAAAAAGATTCAGCTGATTTAAGTAGACCTCGACATATGGTAATTACAAATACTGCGTGCGATGGGTAAATTGTCGCCATTTTATATTTTTCATTTTGCACATGTATGTTGTCTATTTTTGATTTTGTCAACTGCACAGTATAGTAAGGTCAGTTGGGCACCTTTTGTGAGAAAAAAAAAGTCACCATCTGCCAGAAATTTGGAAACGGCATGCTATAGTGATTGGTATTCACACTTGAATCTTCAATACAAACATTTCAGAGTTGAATGAGTCTAATGATGATTATGAAGGTATGGCAGTCTGATAAGAACTCCTGAATTTGTTGGTGAGAACCTCAAACTCAATAAAGAAACCTACATAAAGTGCCTTCACAAGGTTGTGCTGCCCCGGGTCAATAGGGTGACTGCCAAAAGACCCTATGTCTGGAAAGATGACTCTGCACCATGCCACACAAGCTGGAGGACCTACTCAGGTCTGTCAGACAATTTCCTCAACCATATCACCCCCTTACATCTGGCCACCTAACTCATCAGACTGCATTTATCAACTTAAACAAGGAAACTGTCCAGAAGAGATGCAGGAAATTCTGAAGTAGTCTGGAGGCTGTGGCTGGACACAATGGCGATTTTATTCAATAAATTTACTCTTTACTGTTTCAAGATCTGTTTGTGCAACTTTGGAAAATATATTGGTTAAAACAAGATATCAGTGTTATTTTCATTTTTGCGTAATTTAATCCATCGCATCCTGTACATGAATTTAAGTGTACTACTAGATTGGCATCTAGGTCCCACCCTTTTATTGTTGAAATATCTAAATGCAACCATTACTTCTACTCTGACAGTTTTTTTTTCTCACACTTTGCACCTGTGAAAATCTCTTCATTTCCTTACTTCCCTGGTTAATACACTCTTCGAAAATTTAAATGCAACATCAATCACCATCTTGAACCCTGTTATCTTTTGCCCTTTCCTCAATCCTCCCTATTCTCTTTCATTTTAACTCCCTGTAACCCCCTGTGTACTAGTGACATTACCACCTTGCATGGGGTGAAATGATTAAAAATAAAATTTGTGTGTACCAGTCTTGACCAATCACCTTTCTTATTACAATAAAAGAACATTACTCCAGACAAATGCAAGTCTTAGTTGTTCATGACACTTTTTGATCCTCCATCTGCAGCATTTTGAGTTTTGAACTTTCGAGTCTCAGTAATGGCTCTTACAAACCCAGATTTTTTATTAATTTGAATGTGAAACTTCCATGGTCAGATTTTATGACCCAAGTCAATGTTTACACAATAAAATTATTAAAAGAAAAGAGAAAATGGCAAGAGAATTTTCAATACATATTAAGATTTTTATTAGACATAAACTGAGGGATCATTTCACTAAGTAACAAATTGATCCACCCCAGAATTACTATGCTATGTTAGATTTTATGATGTGAGTCAATGTTTTCACAATAAAATTGCTATTAGCCAACCAATGATGAGAAAACTTTCAAGACATATTTACATAAAACATTAATTAATGGTTTCCCTTTCAATTTAACTACAAAATTTCTATGAGAAAGTTGATACTATCTCAGAACACATTTCTTCAAGTTTTGGTCTAATATCAGTCTAACTCCTCTTTAATTTTTGTCTCAGCCTGCATATATGACCCTGCGTTTGTCACTGATATAATTGCTATTGTTTGCCCACCTAATTATGCATATGAATAAAATGTTAGCATTTAACCTATTCATTTCCTGCTTTATTTTCCCTAACTGGCTACCGACCCAATAATTTCTTGACCGTGTCAGATTTTATGATGCAAGTCAATGCTTTCACAATTAAATTGATATTAACCAACCAGTGATAAAAAAAAAATGTTCAATACATATTTACATTAAATATTAATATATATTTCTACTGGACATAAAGTGGGGGGTCATTTTTCTACTGTTATTAAATAACAAATTGATCCGCCCCAAAATGAATACGTAATGAATGAATATAGAATGAATGTATCAGATTTTAAGTTCAAGTCAATGTTTTCATAATAATTTTGATGTAATTAAAATTTTTAGGAAACATTTATATTTATATGATAATTATACCATATAAACTCCATCTTATAATATGTGCATTTATTTAGAAATATTTACCATAGAATATTTGGCTATGTGAAATTTCATTATTCAGTTAGAATTGTAAATAAATATATATAAATGCATTTATAAATTGTAATCAGTTAGGTATAAATATATAAATACATATATATATATGTATATATATATAAACACACACATAATAGTATTGTTCAAATTGTATATATATATATATATATATATATATATATATATATATATATATATTGTTATATATATATATTTATCTATCTATCTATCTATGTATATATATATATATATATATATATATATATATAGATAGATAGATAGATAGATAGATAGATAGATATTACGTAAGTGAATGTATGGAATGAGCTCTCAATTCCTCAATCTATCTGCTGTGCCTCTCTATCATTATCTATCTATCATATATATATATATATATATATATATATATATATATATATATATATATAGATACATAGAGATAGATAGATAGATAGATAGATAGATAGATAGGCACAGCAAAGTGGTGGATAGCAGCTTGATTGAGGAATTGGAGATGTAGAGTTGAATTCAGTCTAATCCATTACATTCATTTATGTGCTAATACCCTTGGGAAAGGTGTGAATCCTCTTCTTCTCCCTCCAGCTATGGGTAAATAGCAGGACAGACTGGGTTCTATAGCCTTGGATGGCAACTGGTCTAGGAGAAGGACAACTCTGAATACAAAACCTCGGAGGGTTCTTTGGGGACCCTGTGGTATGTAGCACCAGGTCTCTGTATTCGACCCTTCAAAAGTGTGGTTGGTTTTTGTACAAATAATCAAATCATATGTACTTTTGTCTGGCTGTCAGTTCCTAATAACTGAACTGCTTGACCCCCATACATCAAATATGACGGGACAGTCCACCATATATATACATATATATATATATATATATATATATATATGGGGGATACATAAAAGATCACATTTATGTTCCTTTGCTACCTACTAGCCTCTTTGACCATAAACATCCATTGTGAAATGCTGATACACATCTGAGAGGAATTCTCTAATTGCATTGATGTTGCCCATGCTGTAATTGTCTGTCCATATTTTTTTTTTAAAAAGAAAAAAAAAGAAAAAACTATCAAGATTTTTTGTGTCCTGCCCTGGGTTACAAAGCAACAAAAAATCGCTGTCATTTTTGTTTGTCTAAATATGGAAGATTTTCAAAAAGTAATTGCCCAA
The DNA here is from genome assembly GCA_903632075.3 of Acanthosepion pharaonis. Lineage (NCBI taxonomy): Eukaryota > Metazoa > Mollusca > Cephalopoda > Sepiida > Sepiidae > Acanthosepion > Acanthosepion pharaonis. The sequence goes on from CAHIKZ030002157.1 coordinate 1,965,703, forward strand.
ATGCTACAGAGTAAATTTGGATCAGCAACAAAAATCAGAAGAAAGACAACAACTATTTTTGGAATTACATAAACAACAAATGTAATTCCAACAAATTACGCTTCAGAATGTTGAACTACAACAGAAACAACTTAAAGAATTACACATAAATGCATTAAAAGGCTCAAACTCTGAAAAAGATACAATATTCTCCCAGAGTACAATCTACAATTCAATGGAAACCTTTGAATACGTACTAGAGAATGACAAAACGTTCGAGGCTTTTTACAGGCACTACAAAGATATTACAACATAGACTGTGAACAATGACCCAGTAAAAAAAAGTTACATCTACTATTGAGAAAACTGGGAACTACAGAACATAGTAGGTTCGTAGACTTCATACTACCCAAGAAAACCACTGACTTGGATTTTTCAGAGACCATTAAGCTCCTATCGGAACTATTCGGGCCTAACACAACCTTGTTCCACAAACGTTGGAAATGCCTGAACACAGTCAAAGACAACCAACAAGATTTTCTAATGTTTGCAGCATCGGTAAACAAGCTCTGTAATGATTTTAAACTAGCCAAACTGACTGCCAATGATTTCAAGTGCTTGATTTTCGCACAAGGTCTAGTATCAGCAGAAGACGCCGAAGTCAGACGATGGGTACTGACCAAGCTTGAGAACGAACAAGGATTGACTCTGCAAAAACTGGCAGAGGACTGTCAAAGAGTAATATCTGTAAAGCGTAACTCAAACACTATCGAGGAATCAGGTGTGGCTCAGATTAATAAAATCAGAAGTAAGTCTACCTCCTATTCCCCTCAAAAAGACAAAAGGCAAATCTCATGTCCTAAAATCCGCAGTAACCAAAACCCAAATAGGTTAAAGAAACCGCCCAGACCATGTTACCATTGTGGTAAATGGCATTGGATGAAATTCTGTCCAGTTAAGAACAAAAAATATTGCAAAAATTGCAATAAAAGTGGGCATACATTAACGTCGTGCTGGTACGCCAACAGAACGAGAAAACCCCAAAATAAAATTAGGCAAGCTCAATCTGACAATATTGTCGATAGGAATTTAAGGAAATATGTAACTGTGGATATTTTCAATAATTCCATTAAATTCCAGCTTGACTCGGGTTCCGATCTTTCAACCATTAATTGGCGTACTTGGTGAAAATTAAACAAGCCGACCTTATTAAAAAACGGATAAAACAGCAAAATCCGTAACTGGCGAAAAGATTAACATTTTAGGTGAGGTAATACTTACAGTAACACTAAATGGAGTTACTAAAAAGCTCAAAGCCTATATATTGAAAACTTCAGATAACTTATTTGGAACAGATTGGATAGAAAAATTCAATCTTTGGGATTACCCAATGAGTACATTTTGTCGCAAGATACAAAGTACAACATCCAATTTGGTAAATCTCAAAAAGGAACTCAAACAACAATTTCTCCAGGTTTTTTCTGGCGGCCTTGGGAAATGTAACTAAAATGAAAGCTAAGTTCAAGGTGAAGGACGGTGCACAACCGGTATTCAAAAAGAAACGGAATGTCCCTTTCGCTGCTCTAGAGCAAATCAACAAAGAGTTAGATAGACTCGAACAAGCAGGTATTCTGTCAAAAACAGATTGCAGGGAGTGGGCAGCACCTACGGTCTACGTAAAAAAGAAGTCTAATCAAATACGAGCCAACGCGATCAGAAACATGCCGGCCCCAGATAACTTTCAAGCGTTACAAAGCTTCCACGGCCTAGCTAACTTTTACCAAGGGTTCATTAAGAACATGCAAAATTTAAGGGGGCCTCTCAACCAACTCTTAAAAATGATAACCATGGTCATGGTCCCCGGAATGCCAAGACGCATTCAAGAAGATCAAGAAAACTCTTACTTCAGACCTTCTCTCACCCATTGCGACCCTAGTCTCGACATCATATTCGCAAGTGATGCAAGCTCGTACGGCATTAGTGCTTGCAGTTACATAAACTGCCAGATGGTTTGCGAAAAGCTGTGGCTCATGCATCAAGATCTCTAGTTCGATCTCGACATGCTCCAAGTCTCTCCTGAAGTGCGACGCTCAGGAAGGAAAAGGAAATTTACTCAACCGCTCGACATAAATCCCAAGAGGAAAAAGTATTAACAGTTTTATTTTTTTCTCTCCTTTTCAAAAAAATGTAACCTGTTGTTAATATATCTTTCTTACATCTAATCCGTGTTCCGTGTTTTCCTTCTGTGGTCCCGACTTTGGCCCCACATCAGTAAGTTAGGGTATATATAGTAATAATCCTGACCTGATATTATCTGAGTGTTGTTAAAGTAATTACCTCATTGCTATATGTATTTGTAGTGTAGGAGAAATCCTTTTCTCTTTTTTTTATATTGAAAACGAAATGAACTAAAATGTACAACAATGTAAACAATAAAAACTTAAGACATGTGTTGACATAAGTAGCAAGAATTTGTATTTTCTTTTTGTGATATGAATTACAAAATATTGGTGTGTATAATGTTCTTTGTGTCTCTTTTGTTTGTAGTGTTTACTTGGTTTGGTTCTGAAAATTTTGTTTTTGAGGATGGTGTTTGAAAGTTTCTGTTTTCAGTCTTCACTTTGTGCTGAGAAAGATGTGTTTCTACTGACTACTTGTCTACTAGTCTACTGCTATAGGGTACCCTAGTCTACACTATGTTCTATTCTACTAACTCTCTTGTGGTGGAATGGTTGTTTTTATAATGATGAGGGTAGGATGATGAAATATCATCATACTGGAACATAACAGACCTTTTGGTTGCTACTCTGATTAATGTTCTTCTTGCTGAGCCTGTAAATTTCAGTGGAGAGCCTCGTTTTGGAAAACAGAAACAAAAAGGACACTACTACATCTAATCAGAAAGAGACATAGGATAGCAAGATGGACAGGGGAGAGTAGTGAATAACCTAAAGTGTTTTGTATAAATGGTTGGTAGAACAGGGACTAGGAGAAACAGCAAAAGGACAAACCTTATTTAGAGTTACAAAAGACAGGTAGTTGTGGAGAGCCATGATCACATACACCTTGAAGAATCATGGCACACAGAAGACAATATAAATAAGATCCACTGTATAGGAATTCATGTCCTATTATAAAACTGGAAAAGTTCCCTATATATTTTACATCAGTCCTCATAACAAAAATAAATCTTTGACTATAAATTGTTTCGTTGTTGCAATTCCTTTTATCTCACCACAATCTCAGCCTACAACTTGTTCTTTTAACAGCCTAATTTTCCCAGAATTATTTTTTGTAGGTTTGCTTGCTTCTTACATTGTTTCTATGTCAACAAGAGAAAGGAAATAGCCCTTCCTGAAAGAGCTTTTATGGAGATTGTCAGGAACAGTTTGTTCTGGCTCAAGTGTTAAGTGGTTGGCTGTGTAATACAATCTTGCATTACTCCAGCCTAAGTGGTTTATTGAGTGCAATTCAATCAAAAGAAAACAAAAAATATTATTGATTCGTCAAGAACATGGTTTGTAAAACCCAAGATACTAATAAAAATATCTGATCCAATGGTAACAAAAAGGCTCTTGAAAGTTTAACTACTTTTTATCTTTTTCTCTCTCTGATTCACTTTGGCTATATGTGTGAAATCTCGTGAAATCAACATGGGTAATCATGGCACTCCACAGCTACCTTTCATTGGTTACTCTCAGCAATACTTTCTCAATCATGGTCCAATTCTTTCTGAGGTACCTACTTGTCTATGCATTTACTCAAATTGTCAATGAGGTTATTTTCTTGGCTGATGTAGCTGTAGACCTATCACGTGTTATTTTGGGGCCATTTAGAAAATAACAATAATAACTCCTTTTACCACTAATGCAAATTCGAGAAAAAGATTTTCATGAGTCAGTGTGAAATTATTTTCTAACAAATTCACAAAAATTCACACCTGTACGTAAAATTAGATTTTAGATCGCCCTTACAGATATAAAAATAGAAGTATACTGCTTCTCAGGGTTCAAAATAATTTTGGAGGGCAGTACATGTGCATACACACAGACACACACACACACACACATAATAGAAGAGCTTAGCAAGCAGCTGCTGACTAAGGCTTGGCAATAGATTCACAGACCCATTAGGCTGACTATCATAAAACAAGTCTGTCCAGACATCTCACACTGATGAACATACACATAATTACTTGATAAAAGAAACTTCACTGCAAGAAAAATTGTAAATTTTATTGTTAGTGTATATTTCTGAAAAGAATATATAATTATTAATTTCAACTGATATTCCGCTTCTACTTTCCTTTCAAAGAATAACTTTTTTATATTTCATTTAAAAGATGTGTTGTTGTTGTTGTTGTTGTTAAAGGATTTTTAAATCCCGACACTCAGATAGCAACAAAAACCTGGGTAGACGGTTTCTGACACTTTTAATCTACCCTGTTAGTATCCATTTCTCAAAGTTTTCCTGTGAGACATAAAGGTTCATGGCTCTCTACAGCTTCCTGTCTTGCTCACAGTAATGCTTTCACCTTTATGATCCTTCTTTCTCTTTGTTATACTTGTTCCTTCTTACATTTGCACAAACCTGTTACTTGGTGCTTTCTTCTGTTTCTCTTATCTTCAATATGTCCTGTAAGTATTAAATTCTGAGAGCAATCCCTCAGAAATTTGGTGGTTCATGGACGTCTACAGCTTCCTATTGTCTGTTGCTCTCAGTAATACTTTCTCCTATATGACCCCTTTTTCTCTTTTGTAGAAGTTCTTCCTCTATCTCTGCATAAACTTATCAAATACATTACTTGTGGCTTTCCTCCACTTCTCTTGCCTGCAATGTTCCCTCTGAGTTTTAAATTTCAAAGCCATTCTTCATGAGGTAGTTGATCATAGCTCTCCACTGCTTCCAGTCTCTAGGCAATACTTAATCCTTTATCATACATCTTTCTCTTTGTAGAATTTCTTCCTATATTCATTTGCACAAATCTGTCAACAAGGTTACTTGCTGCTTTCCTCTACTTGTCCTCTGTTCTCAAAGCCATTTTTCAGAATGTAGTTGGTCATGGCTCACCACAGAGTCCTATCTTCTCTTGGTCTCACAAATACTTTCTCCTGTATGACTCCTCTTTGGTATCAAATTTACTCTCCCCATCTTCTACAATCCAATGAAAGAGATGTACAAGAACAGCACTATAACAGACCATGTGTCTACCACCATAAAAGCAAAAACACTTTTTTATTTCTGTATACATATATGTTCTTTAAAATATACAATTTTCTCTTTAATATATCTATTGTTTTTGTTTATGTTTATTGTGTTTTATCTTGATTATGATTTGTTTGTAATTTTTATATTTCCATTGTGGGGATGTCTTTTTAACCCCCCCCCCCAAATTACATATATAAAAAAAAAAGTACATTCAGGCAACACTAACTTATCATCAGTACAACTCACAGAATATTCATTATTTTCTCTTTTAGCTACATGCGTCATCCATTTTAGTTGTTGCTGCTGTTAGTTTCTGTTATTTGGTACAGTTCTTTGTAATTTTGTCGTGCCATTCTGCAATGTTCAGTGAAAGATGATCTTTAACTATAAAAAGTTGATAAAACTATAAAAAATAAACTATAAAAAATCATTCAATCAATCAGGCCTTCATTCATTTACATAAACATGTCAAATAGTTGCTGTTTTTTTTTCCTTTGATTGCATTTAATGTGTCTCATGAATACTTTCTTCTTTATGAATGATAAAAAGGATTACAAATCTAAAGCTTTCCACTATAAAATTTGCATTTAATTTAATCATTTTTATGTATTATACTTATATCAGAATGATATTAGAAAGATCTTTTATATAACAGGATTTCACTATGTTGTCATTGTTCTTAAATTTACCGTTTGCATTTTAAAAATTTACACTCTCTTAAAGACATCTTTAATTCAATCTCAGTGTGACTGCTATGAAATCAACCAGCCTTTTCTAATCATATAATTGACCAATCATCTTTGGCTTTGATCTACTTGAAAGAAATAAGTCTAATTATATTTTAGCCAATAACACTTTTGTAAGGCATCAACTAATATTTATCCAATCAACTTTCTTCAATGTCTTCATTACTTTTATCCTTTTTTTTCCTCTCTTCTATTATTTCTGTCAACAAATAAGTTTATGTTTCAATCAAATGGTTTAAATATCATTAAATTAACCTTGCAGATATCTCTACTTGCTTAAATTGGTATAGCTCCCTGCTAAGGACAAAAAAAAAATGGTCATAATTATACGAAATGCAAGATGAAGGTGAAGGTGATAATAATAATTAATTTTCTTTCGTCAGAAAATGACAGACAGTTATCAATTTGCAAGTATTTATTCTACTTTAAGTTTCATTTTATCTCATTCTTATTTCTGTCTCAATTGTGTATTTTAACAATTCAATCTGATTATCATAGGAAACTCAAATTTTTTGCTAGACCTACAGATGTACAAGATAATCTTTTTTAAGGCACTTATTTAAAATGAAAGTGTGTATCTCCCTTCCTTCAATTTGTCTCTGAGCTTGGTTAAACATCCAGATAAGTTTATTTAAATTAAAAATAAAACAATGTTCATTCATTCATTAGAAAATGTATCCTCTAAATATACTAATTAAATGTTTTGGTACTTGTAGGAACACTAATTCTATATGCACTCAGGCTTAAATAATGAGTAAACTCAAATTGGTTAGATGTTCAGACAGTTTAATCTAAATTAAAAATAAATTTGTTTTTCCATTTCTCATCAATTTGAGATACAAATCATATATACACTCAAGCTTAAACAATGATGAATCTGAACTTGGTTAAATTGATTGATTTTTTTTTTACTGCTTATTGACCTTTTGTGGGTTATTTAAAGCTGAAAACAAATTTTTGGATTGTAAGAATAGTTCTTTGGTTTTGTGAATTAATTTTTTTCCAGATACATGTTCTAATATTTAACCCAAAGCTAAGAGAAGGAGATATATTCATATCTTTCCTAAGTGAATGTAATGAACCTAACTTGAATTTGAACTTAGTTCTCAGATTTCTCATGCTAATCAGCTATCCATTATACCTTGAGTTTGGTTAGACTTCCAGATAATTTTATGTGAATTCAAGAGGTCTTCTTCATACATTCCTCATAAAACTTCTCCCTAAATATATTCATTAATTAGATGTGGGCATTGTTATCAGTGTGGTAAGTGAAATTCACATGTGAAGCTCAAATTCCATTTAAGCCTGTTGCATTCACATTCTCACAAATACACTTGGAAAGGCATGAATCCATCTCTCCTTTCTCCAGATGTAATATCTATTCTCCTATATGGCAATGAATGCTAGGCAATCTCCTCAAAGATGAAGAAGAGACTTGAAGCAACAGAAATGTAGTTCTACAGAAAGAACAAAAATGTGGTTCTACAGAAGGATGCTGAGGATGCTATAGACCAAACATGTGAGCAATGATGAAAGTTTTAGAAAATAGAAACAAAAAGGAAAATTATACTTAACATTAGAAAGAGACAGTCAAAACTTCTAGGACTCATAATGAGGAAAGATGGCTTGGAAAATCTGATACTTGCAGGACAGAATGAAGGCAAGAGGGACAGAGGAAAACAATGTATAACATACTTAGTGATCTTGACTAAATGGATGGCAGAACAAGGATTGGGAGAAATAACAAAGAGACAAAATTTATTAAGAGATACAAAGGACAGGAATTTTCAGGTGAGCCATGATTGTCTCTGTCTTGAAGGGACATGGTACATGAAGAAAAAGATTTAGTAAAAAGTCTAGGAGAATGACAACTCTTCTTATTCTTCTTCTTCTTACCTTGATGAGGATGTGGCCCTATAGTTCATGGGAGAATGGAAGTTTATAAAGTCTTGGTGACACAAATCAAATAACTGCAAAAGTATCTCACCTTTTCTTAATCATGCTGATTATACTCTTTCAAATAACCTTACACAAAATAAAGAAAACGATTTTCATTACCTTTAATTCAATATATTTATTAATGCCTTAATATGATGTATAATTGAACAAATTTGTGCAAGGTCACTGATGGTCAAAACTAGGAATCACCAACATACCATCAGTCATCAAACAGATGCCAACACTCCAACAGTTGTCAAACAGATGCCAGCACTCCAACAGTTGTCAAAACAGTAATCAACACTCCATAAATCTCCAAACAGACACCAACACATACAAAACATTAGAGCAGCTCACCCAGATACTTCAACTACTATGGGCAGTGATGTGCAGAGGTTTGTTGATGTTTTGTGATGCCTGGGGCCAATCCCTTGAGTGTATGCCCCTAAGACTCAAATATAGGTACTTTGAGAAATGTGAGGAAGGAAGACATTTTAAATATGTAAAACAGAACATGAAATAAATACTTTATTCAAATTAAATGTAAACTAAATTTTTCACTTTGATTGGATGCCCTTCCAATATGGATGCCCAGAGCCATTGAAACCTCTGCCTCATTTCTGCCTGCTACTGTATAAAGGCAGCTGTGCTGCCCACCATTGGTCAGATAACAAATTTGCATATATTGCTGATTTCTATATTAACAAGCTTGAGACACATCTAGGATTTTTAGTTTTGACAGAAAATACTCAGGATATGTGGGTGTTTCATCTAATGAGACAAGTGGCTTACATTGATAGATATGGTCAGGATTACAACTTTAAAATGCTGATTTTAACATCCCCCTTACAGAAATATATACAGGAAACTTTACAGACAAAAAGTTTTAGGCTACCCTGCATTTTTTAAAAGCATCATAAAATGAGATATTTTATTTTTTTAAAGTGAAAGATATAATTTCAGTAACGCCAGCGTATTTACTTTTATTTTTCAGCCATTCTCCAGGTTTCTCTTACTACTAAAAAGTTCAAAGTTAGATTCAGTTGTTCACAATACATTTTGTTAATTTATGAATATTTTCTATGAGAAAAATTATATTTTGTTTTCACTATTAACATCTCAGTCGACTTTTTGATATTTTAAACTAAGTTAAATGTTAATACAGGTTCTAAATGTTAACTCTGTATTGCTGTCTCTCTTTGACAAAAAAAAAAGAATGTGCCATTGCAACAGTATTTTCCTATATTTCTTTTTTCATTTTGAAGTAATTTACACAAAATGGCAAAATCGAAGCACAAATTGAGGTGAGAGCACAAATTGAAATTTTATTCAAAGAAGGTTATTCTCAAAGACAAATTGGCAAGAAGTTGAAGAATTCTAGACATGGGATGTAATATTCATTACAATGGCAGTTAGAAACTGGCCCAAATGTTGAGAGAAAAGGAGCTTGAGAACCTAAAGTGGCAACTTAAATTAAATTTAATTTAAAATTATATTCGTTATAAGCAGAACTGCTTGAGGAAATTAAATCAGCATTTTTCTTTCGCAAAGCAGAAACCCAGTTGCCAAAAACTTGCTCTGAATCACAAAATAAAAAATGCAATAAAACTAAAACTTTATTTAATTAGAAAAGTTTTTAATTTCTTTTATGTATATGATATATCATGGACACTATTGTCTTAAGAAACTTTTTTATCAATGAATAATGATTTTTACTAGAATTGCTTTCATTTTTTTAATTTTTAATTAGAATAATTTATGAAATTTTAAATCCTTTAAAATTCTATATTAATTTTTACTAGTTAAGTGATTTAGTTATTATGTAAATACTATATTTACTAATCATACACAGATAAGCTGACTACAATTCAGTGACCACCCCCCCAGTATATTTTTAAAATAACTTAGAATTTTTTTTTTTTGCATGTATAAACTTGCTGAATGACCTTACTGATGACATCAACTCTCAACTTGGTATCTATGCCAATGAAACTGATCAATCTGACAAGGTAAAAATGGAGGTCAATGTTCAATTGTTAAATGGGACAAAAGATGGCTTGTTTATTTTAAAAAAAAAAAAAATTCTTTCCATTAATCATCTGAGAGAACTCTTTCTGCCTTCCATCAGCTTGGCTGATGCTAACCACATGGACAGTGACTTGTTACACCTTCTCAGGCTAACATTCTCAGCTGATATTTAGTGAAAAGACTATATTGAATCCATTGCTAGGTTTACTTCACTCTTTCATGCTAGGCAATTTTTCTCTCCGGAATCTATCAGACATATCTAAAAGTCTACCATTTGTCCATGCTTAGACTATTGCTGCTCTGTATGGTCTGGTGGTTCTGCCATTTACCTTGAGCTCCTTGATGAAATCCAAAGAAGAATCTGCAATATTATTGGTCCTAATCTGGTGGCTCGGCTTCAGTCACTATCCCACTGCTGTAAGTTTGACTCCCTGTGCCATTTACATAAATACTTTCATCGTTATTGTTCAGATGAGCTCTTCACTATGGTACTTAGGCTTTACAAATAAGAGCCTTACTAGACTGGCATTGAGATCTCATCAATTTATAGTTGAGACAGCTAGATACAACTGTAAACCGTTAATCGTTTCTTTCTTTGCACTTCTCACTTGAGGAACTTCTTTCTGGCTCCATGCTTTCTAGTAAACTCTAATCTTCAAAAGCTTAAATGTCAATCGCTTTCTACTGTCCTCTTGATTACTCTTTCCTCTTCCCGTCTCATTCATGATGTTTCTGTTTCTAATTCTTCTATACCTTAATGGATTTAGTGCCTTGCTTGGGGTGAATTCAATTAAAAAAAATAAAGGAATCAGAATAAAAATAAATCAATTAATTCATTAGGTATGCTTGTGTATAGTCAGTTAAGCTTAGCACATTTGTATATATGGTTACTTCCTGTGTTGTGTTCAGTACAACATGAGGTTTACAGGTCACTGAAAAGGGCTCACAGAAGGTTTATCCTCTGGGTAAAAAAATAAAATAAAAGAATGAAAATTTTACACTCTTTTTATATACTGCTTTTAGGTAATGCTATCTAATGTCTGTTAATAGAATTTCTTTAAAAGACAAGTGGTGTAATCCCACAACTAGGTGATTGGTTGTATGATTTTGTTTAATGGCACAACAACCCTCATGGTTAATTAATGCCAAAATCTAAATATTTTGAATGTAATTGTATGCCTTCAACTACAGATAAAATATATTGCTGATCATTTTACTATAAATAGGTATTATTGATTATTTTCTTTTACATAAAAATGTATTCCTTGTATTTTTATACTTTCATAGTGTTTTGTTTTTATTTGGGGCTTCACTATTTGCCTATAGCTGGGACCCTAACAGATACTACCATTCCAGGTTAGGATAATGAGGAAAAGAGCCTAGCGAGTTTAGAAAAAATATTATTCGAAACAAAGAAAAGAGAAAACCTGCTATATGAACTGTTTAAACAGGATCAATACAGTATCAGGCAATTTAATATCATGTTCATTGATTTTTTGAACCATATGGTTAAATTCTATAATGAAATCACCTATGGTGATAATATTTCAAGATTTGCATATAATATGAGAACCCATTGATTAGTATCCACCTTGAACAGAGAGTTCAAATTTTCATACAATAACTTCATTCCTTCCTCTGTGTTTAATTTATCAGGGTATATTTTCAACACTGTTTCTCTGACTCAAAAAAAGTGTTGGAGCTCTTTTCATCACATCTGTACTTGTTGCCATTTTCCAGAACTTCATTTCTTTTTTCCAAGCATGGTACTTTTCTGGGATAAGTTCTGGTGGAGCTAAAAATTTAACATTTTTGCAACCATTTGTCATTTTTTTACAAACTATGCTCTGCTACCAGATGTTAAAATAGGATTTTGCTCAATAAACTGATTGACAAAACTTCACCAAACAATAGAAAATTTCACCCTAAGGAATAATTTCAATAATCTTAAAAAATGCCTAAAGGTTAAATCCACTTGCCAGGAAGGGAGACAAGCGACTGTCACTGCTTAAAATCAGGCTGACCGGCTGATCAGTTGAACTCTCTGCCTTCGGGTGGGAGGAACCCAAAGGAGACTACGCCGAAGGGCGGATTCTCTTTCGGGGAGGTAAACCGACTCTGAACCCGTTTATACAGGTTCAATGGGCATATTTTTGGCCGAGCTCACTGGCTCGTAGATCCCACGTTAAAAAGGCCTTGTGCCACATGATGCCCTCGTAGGGGGGGTGACTGAATATCGTCACTGCTTAATACACAGCCATTAAGATGAGGAGCAGGATTCTAATATCTACAGAAATTTGTAAGTCAAAGATGGTGATTTAAATTCTAGGTAGGGCATCAAGAGTTAGCAAAGTTAACAGGGATAATTTTGTCTCAGATGAAGAAAAGATTTGAAATAGCAGAGATGTGGTTCTATGGATGAATGCTAAGAATGCCATGGACAGAATGAGAAAATTTTAAAGAAAACAGAAACAGCAAGAAAATTTATACTTACTGTAAAAATTTCTTGGACCTATAATGAGAAAAGAGTGATTAGAGAATTTAACACTCACAAGAATTACTGAATCAGGGGTAAATAGTGGGTAAAAAGTAAATTTCAGAACAAGGTTAAAAAGGAATGGTAAAATGTCAAAAATTACTTAGAATAACAAAAGAAATTGTGGAGAGTCATAAGTGTTTACATTCTAAAGGAAGATGACACATAAAAAAATGAATATAGAGACAGCTGTTCTAGTCTTAAAGTTTAAATAACATTCATATCATTGTTAAAAACAGTGGTTACAAACATAAAACAATAAATGCTAAATAAAAGAAAGAAATATTTAAATATCTTTATGAATATTTAATGTTCAAACAGCTTATTTTTTATTTACATTATTTGGATTGTTGTCCTCAGTTTTATTGTCATACATGACCTTTTGGTCGTTGTATGTTCCAGCAGACTTCAGGTGATATACTGGATACATGGCCCAGTAGATAAAAGCCTAGGTTGAATTAATCCAGTGACTTGACCCAAAGAGTTGTGTGTTCAATGCCTGGCCACTGTAGAAGTGAACAAAAACATGGAAAGTTAATTTACTAAAAGGAAAATAACTGAAAATGAGATATCCAGAAAAGCATGTGGAACTAGAACAATCTACCTTAGTGAATGAAATAAAAGATTCGGTTTGAAATTCTAAGATATATCACCTGAAGAAGACTGAAGTGTACAATGGCTGAAACGTCGTGAACATGGCAATAAAGACAAGGAAAACAGTCTGAACAATGTAAATAGTGTAAATAGTTATAGCACCATATTTCAGAAATACAGACAGTAGCTTATTTTTTTATCAACTTCTTTTGTTATTATGGCTAGTGACATCTCATATATATATATATATATATATATATATAGATAGATAGATAGATAGATAATATTAGTGGTAAATGTATTAGACATCCGACAACATTCATATTTCTCTCACTTAAACCGTCTTTGACTCCCCTCTTTAAAACTTCTCTCTGTTAAATTTTAATCCCCCACCTTCTCTCATCTGTTACCCCTCTCTATAGCTCTAACATTCATCCCACTCTCTCATACTTAAACTCTCTCTAAATTTTATTTTTTATTCTCGGAGTTGTTTTTTTTGTTTTCTTTTTGAATTTGTAGGGCTGATGAATTGGATCGTATTTATGATTTCAATGGAATAAATTATGACCATGGAATATTAGTGTTTAAGCCTTTTTATTTATATATATATATATATATATATATATATATATATATATATATATATATATATATATGTATGTATGTATGTATTTTTTAAAATTTGGAATATTTATGTTTAATATTAAGAATAGAGTATTTATAGTTTTTAAACAAATATATATATATATATATATATATATATATATATATATATATAAAATAAATGAATGGTATATTTATTCCATTGAATCGGATCCAATTCATCAGACCTACAATCTGATGAATTGGATCGTATTTATGATTCCAATGGAATAAATTATGACCATGCAATATTAGTGTTTAAGGCTTTTTATTTTATTTTTATATATATATATATATATATATATATATATATATATATATATATATATATATGTATATACTTGAAAACGTAATTTAGTGAATATTTTATTTTCTTTTTTCTGAACTTGTTCTTAGAACTAACCAATGAGACTCACAAAACTTTTTTGCATTTGCAATGTACTTTTTAAAGATGAACTTTTCAGCAACGCACTAAGTTTTGTTAGTCAAGCCAAATATATAATTAAAAATGTATATAAAAAGAAAATAATTCATTGAAAACTTTTGTCAATAATTAAAGAAAGAACAGCTAATTAATTGTAGTAAATTGTCACGACACACCAGTTTGAAAAGTTCAGTATTAAAGCTACATTGTAGAAGAAAAAAAAAACATTTCATGCTCCTGTACAGAACTTTCAAAACTGATGTGTCGCGACATTTTCAGGTAATTAATTACATGTTCTTTCCTTAATTACTAACTAAATTTTTAATTGAATTATTTCTTTTTACACAATTTCTTCATATATCTTTATATCTCTTCTTTCTATATTGTCCTGACCTGACATCTTGGCTTTAATCACTTTCTCACTGCTATGACTTAGCTTCCCTGTGCCTTTTCTATAAATATTTTCATGATAATTGTTCTGATGTGCTGTCCTCTTTGGTACATTGGCTTTACAAATTTAAGCATTGTACCAGATTGGTAGCTAGGTCCCATCATTTTCATTTTGAAATTGCTAGATGTAACCATAAATTCTATACTAACCATTTCTTCTCTCACACTTCTGACTTATGGAATTCACTTTTGGCTTACAACTTTCCTGTGAATTTTGAATATAAAAAATTTAAATCCATTGTCAATTGTTATTTTCTGTCTTCTTAATTCCTGTTCTATTATTTTTATTCTATTATTCTATTATTCTATTATTGTTCTTTCTCCTTAGTAATGTCTTTCTTTTTCTCATATTCTTTCAGACTCAGTAACCCTTTGTTTCTTAGTGTCTTTTTCCCTTGCTTGAAATATACATTTTATATTTAATTATCTGGTTTGGCTAAGAAGACTTAAATAGTGTTACAAAAAATTATATTTTTAAAAATTATATCATCATCAATACAAAAGTTTGAAACACTGATCTAGTCAATCATATTGTTACAATATGTTCATGCTATTTCTTGGGCTATTAAGGTTACTGAGCATTTCCCATTTCCTATCACCTGATATGTTATTTGGATTCATTGGTCATTGGTATCAACAGCATTCTGGATAACTGAAGGGTTAAACCTTAATAAGTCTTAATAAGCACTCACACACATACACACACACACACACACACACACATATATATATATATATATATATATATATATATATATATATATATATATATATATATATATATATATATATATATATACATATGTAGTCTGGATAGACTTGCAGTGTTGTTAGAGTGGAGTCAGATGGCCTTCAAACCAAAGAAGAGCAGGTCACTGTCTATGTAGGGAGGTTCTGTTATTAATGAAGTGTTTTCCATCACTGGTGAAAAGATACCAACAGTGTGGGAGCAAGGTGTGAAGAATCTTGGGAGGTGGTATAACTTCCCTGTGACAGATCGTCACCGTGGGGATGAAATCCAGTGACTAGGAGAGATGGGTCTGCAAAGCATAGACCAATGTGGGGTTCCCAGGAAATTTAAAATTTGGTGTATGCATTTTGGGACAGACCTGGATGGCAACCGGTCTACTGCAGAAAGAAATGGTAACCTACTGCAGAAAAAAATATCTGCCTCGTCAGTCATGTATCAAAACATACATGATCGCCTAAGCATGTATCATGCATGACACATATCTGACTGACTGAATTTCATTCACCTGAAATGGGTCAATCTGTGATATGCTTTACAGTACTTTTTCTGTGGTGTTGAAAGCTGAGATATATAAATATATATATTTTTTACGTACACTATAAGCTAAACATTTCAGATGACTCTCTGAATTTCAAAGAATCATCTAAAAATTCAAAGTTGAATTCCTTTCTTGAAACTTCGGGCCACAAGGACTTTTTTCTTCAAAAGGGTTTTATTTTATCTTCAGTAATAATAATAATAAAATGAACCCACTACTACATTGGCACCTTCAGACTTTTATCTCTTCAGTTTAATTGAAGAGATACTAAGGAACAAACCTTACGATGGTAATGAAGAAAACTGCTGAAAGGAATTGGATAGATCAACATATGGGATACATGTACTCATACATAGATAGAACACTGTCATTAAAAGTAGGGGTGACTATATTGAAATGTAGGGATGGGAACTGTGATGGATAGCTATATCTTGACATTTGTTATATTTGATGAAAAAGTGTAGTGAAAGAGATAATTTGCCGAAGAAAGATTACCAAAAGTAGTTTGCAAAAATCTGCGATTTAAGTATCAGAATCTATGCTAATGTTCTTTCCTCCCCTGAATCACATGGCAAATCAGAAAAAATCAATCGGTGAATAAAAGCTGTTGTTTTTCGCTTATGAGAGTAGGATTTTTCTGAGCTTGGTGGACGAACATATGTTTTTGCTGGTAAGAAGTGAAGCTTGGATTTGTAACCCCATTTTATTGTTTCTATGTTGCCTGTTGAACTGTTACAATGGACTATCTTTTGAACTGTGGTTTGGCTACAAGTGTTGTGGACAAGAGACAGCAGAAACCTATTGCAGGCATTTATTGCTACTATAAGTTTACAGTTTTTTTTTTCTTTTCTTTACTACAACAAGAATCGAAAACTGCTGAAAAGAATTGGATAAATCAACAGATGGGATACATGTACGCATTCATAGATGGAACACTGTCATTGTAACTGGGATGGCTATGTTGTGATGTAGAGATGGGAACCTGTGACGTATAGCTATATCTGTTATGTTTGATTCTGTTTCCTATTTCTTATATAATAAAATAAATTGCATTACTTTTTGACTCACCCTCGTATGTGTTATATCATTAATAGTGGAAATAAAAACATATTTGAATATGTATTCTGTAATATATAAAATCCTCTTCTGTGCTTACTGTCCATTTTCTGCGTGAGCGAGCTGAATAATAGCATTCATTAATCATGGGTACTAAAACTGAATTATGTCTCAGGCAATGACCAGTAAGTCAGTCGTTTAGAATTTCTGCCAACGTGAATGATAATAAGCTAAGGTATTGTGAACTGATGTGAACACTTAAGTAATACATCTACAGAATAAGAGCCGAAAGGAGAACTTTTTTTTTGCATCCGACGATGCAAGGCTGCGTTGTAGTCAGCAAATGTGCAAAAGGTGAGAAATCTGAAAATCAGTTATTGCTCATCTTCCATTACTGCCTTGATCTTGAACTATACGTTTTCTTATAGTCAACTTGTAATTGCTGTGCATGAGTGGATCAAAGGTAAATGTGAAATTTCTTTCATGGATGAAATGAAAACATGGACAGAAGATTCAGAAAAAAAAATGTGTAGCATGAAATGTTGAAGATATTAAACAAGAAATGTAATTTTTGAAGAGAAATAAATTTACTTTATTTTCATACAATGGTTACTATTCTCTCTGGACCAAATTTTGTTTTATAAGATTGGAGATCTTCTTTATCAATCAGCAAACACACAAATACACACACAAGCACATATAGGCACACACATGCACACATATTCTATTTCTTAACTAGAAGAACCTGTAGGGAGCAGATACTCTTGGCAAAATGTGTTGTTTATACGTTATCCACACATATGTCTAAATATGTGAAGTGATTGCAATATTTTGGCAGATGAAAGCCATCTCTTCAGATTGGATTGAATCTCTGACAGCATGAATGTGACTCAAAAGTCCATTTTCACTTCTGTAGGCTTCCTTGCATATATGGCAGACATAATATATATATATATATATATATATATATATATGGTCTTAGAATATATTCAGTTCTTATGCAATTTTATTTAACTCTTTAGCTTTAGACCTTATATTGACCCACATAGAACCAAATACTTTGTTACCATACTGAAATAAATTTCTTATATGTCAGTGTGGCCAGGTGTCAGTACACACACACACACACACACACACACACACACACATACACACACACATATATATATATATATATATATATATATATATATATATATATATTTATTTATTTTCCTTCGTCCCATCTCTCTCCCCCAACTCTTCTCTTTCTTTTCTCCTCTACCTCCCTATCCTAACTTCTAATTGTCTATGGTGTGTGTATGTCACCACGAAATGTATCTTTATGCATTAGACATCCGTCGACTTTCTTTTCTCCTCTTTTAATCCCCCCCACATCTCCTAAAATTCTCTCTGTTAAGGTTTCATCTCCCTCCTCCTCATACTTACACTTTCTCTAAATTCTGTTTTGATTTCCGGAGTTGTTTTTTCTGTTTTCATTTTGAATTTGTAGGTCTGATGATTTGGATTGTATTTACGATTCCAATGGAATAAATTATGACCATGGAATATTAGTGTTTAAGCCTTTTTATTACATATATATATATACATGAGGAGGCATCGTGAAGTAGTGGATAGCAACTTGGATTAAGGAATCTGAGAGCTGAGTTCGAATTCCAGCTGAATACATTACATTCTTATGTGCTAATACCCTTGGGAAAGGTATTAATCCTTTTCTTCTCCCTCCAGCTATGAGTAAAATAGCAGGTCAGAGTGGGTTCTATAGCCCTGGACGGTAACTGGACAACTCTGAATTCAAAAGTTGGGGACATTGGGGCATGTAGTGCATTAGGTCTCTGTAATCAACCCTTCAAAAAGTGTGGATGGTTGTGCACAAAACCTTCACCACTATAATCAGATCACATGTGCTGGTATCTGGCTGTCAGTTCCTAGGAACTGAGCTGCTTGACCTTCATACATTAAATACAACAGGAGAGTCCATATATATATATATATATATATATATATATATATATATATATATATATATATATATATATATGTATGAGGTATAATACAGTAATGGATTTTGAATTGATTAAGGAATTGGATAACCAAAATCAAATTCCATTTGAGTTCATTGCATTCACTTATGTGCTAATAGCCTTGGGAAAGCTTTGCTGTATTTCTTCCACCCAGTTATGGGATATTATGGGACAGACTGGGCCCCATATCCTTTGTTGGCAACCGGAGTAGAAAAAGGAAAACTCTGAATTCAAACCACCTGCTGCCTTGTAGTGGTTCCCACAGCAGTATAATATATATATATATATATATATATATATATATATACACAGACACACAAACACACACACACACATATATATAACGATATATAATTTTGTATCATTTTATATATCAATAAACAGTATTTAGAAAATTAGTATAACAAATTGGAAAAGGTGTTTTCTGATGTTGTCAAATCTACATATGCACACAAAACCAGAGATGCTGGTAGTTTCAAAATTTTTTAAAGTTTATTTTTGACAGTGTCTTGATCATGAGTTCAACCAAAGTAAAATTGTATCCAGGCTCATACAATATATCACCATTCTTGCTAGGTTTTCTGTTGTTACAATGTAGGATAGTCAAGGACAAAGGTGATGGAGAGAAAAAGAGAAAGAAAATGAAATACAGATGAATATTCTTTCTCAAAATATTCTTTCAAAAATGTTCTTTGAAAAATTTTGAAATTACTTGTATCTCTCACTTCATGTGCATGTGTAAATGTGATGACATGAGAAAAACCCAGTGCAATGAAATCATAATGGATGAAACACATCACAAAAACCAGACTATTTTCTAAATATATATATATATATATATATATATATATATATATATATATATATATATATATATATCCGACTCTCCGTCGCGTTCGACGATGAGGGTCAGGCCGATAAGTCTCCAGGAAACCGACATCCCGACTCCGGCACATGAGATTTGATTATAGTGGTGAAGGCCTCGTGCAGGACCATCCACACTTTTTGGAGGGACGAATACAGAAACCTGGCGCACCGAATGCTACAAGGTTCCCAAACGACTCTCCGCAGGTTTTGAATTCAGAGTTATCCTTCTCCTAGACCAGTTGCCATCCAAGGCTATAGAACCCAGTCTGTCCTGCTATTTTACCCATAGCTGGAGGGAGATGAAGAGGATTCATACCTTTCCCAAGGGTATTAGCACGTAAGTAAATGTAATGGATTCGACTGGAATTCGAACTCGGCTCTGCGATTCCTCAATCCAAGCCGCTATCCACTACTCCACTCTATATATATATATGTATGTATGTATGTATATATATGTATATCTTTAGACCTGCTGTTGACCCACATAAGTTGTCACAAAATCAAAATAAATTTCCTCTAGGTCAGTGCAGATACCTGTTAATATACACAAACACACACACATACATATGGATATATATTGTTTAAATTTTGATATATTAATGGGGAAAGACTGCCCAGTATTGGAGATAAATGTGTTTAGAAATATAGACAGAAATCATAGGAATCAACACTGCATAGTGACTGTCACTTTCATGCCTCAATGCAATCTGAAGAAAGGAAGCTCTTTGTGAAATCCTTTGCACATATTAGCCAGAAATTAATTGTTCCTTCACAGTACATAAAGGACTTTGAAATTGTCAATCTTTGTGCATAGTATGCTCTGGTTGCTTCATGAAAACTTGAAAATTAATAATTGAATATAATTGTTGTAACCTAGAAAGGTTACTGAATTGAATAATCACATAAAGGTTTGTAATGAACGATAATACTTAGGACAAGAACAACACATAGAAGAAGTAGTCAACTGCTAGAAGTGAATCAAGTGAATTCCACAATAAATCTCCAACTGCAGACCAACGTACAGTATTTACTGCTGTATTTATGTGAATGGAAACATACCCATTATCATCAAACAATAATTCAATTCCAAATTGTACATTTTACTTGGTTATATTCATAATTCCAGAATGTGTCCAAAACTTCTGCAAGCAAGATATAGAATTTGCTAAGTTTCATGTGTCCAATATTTCTGTGTGAGATGATGAGGTCTGATCAAAAAGTATCAGAACTGTCGCTATGGTAACAGAGCTAAAGTATGCAGGGTGAGGCCAACAACCATGATATTTCCCAGATCTCACCCCATGCAAATTTGTCCTCTTCAAAAATCCAATAGGAACAAGTTTTCAAAGAAATCCAAGAGAATGTAACAAGGCAATCCCAATAAAAGGAGTTCAAGGAATGTTTCCATGAATGGCAACAATGCTGGATAAAATGTGTGGTTTTAGAAGGAGACTATTACTGTATTTCATATTCAATACAAAAGGCTCATAAAATATTTCAAATAGTAACAAATCAATGAATCAAAAATATTGTATTCTACCCACCAACTCTGAACTCAACAGAAAATTTATCGCAACTAAATCTAAAACAATAAAAGACTTAATTAATACAAAACAAAATAATGAGCTAAAATTTGAACAAGGAATTTACTCAGTTTACTAATTGCACAAAGAATACATCAGAGGAGCCTTAAGGAGTTTAAATAAAAGATTATATGAACACAAATAGGATCTGTATGAATTTTATTATTATTATAGATAAATAAAAATACAATATATAATAATAATGAAAATTATAAATAAAATAAAACAATAACATAATATTGTATAAAATAAATTAAATAAAAATTAAAAATAATAAAAATACTTCCAGTATGCAATAAAAATTGTTCCTGCTAGAAATAAAGACATCCTGCCAAAAGACATTAAATTCAATCTCTTCACCATGAACCTTGGTATGGGCAACTGATGTCCAACTTCACTCAGTGAGATGGATTGTAATACTATGGAGTAAATTTCTCCCTTTTATCACATGTATCATAAAACAATTGTAACCTACAAAATACACACACAAATACACCCAAAAAACATAAATTGTATGTAATTAATATACAGTTTAACATGCTTTCCTGTTATTTCTGTACGTTTTTTCCTGTCTAGTATGCTTTTAGCTCAATGAACACAAAACTAATTTCTGCTGCTATGATGTGAGTGAATCCCCCACAACATTATGGTGACCACTGACATGCATGTGAAAAGCAACCTATTAATCCAGAGAGCTTTTACAAAACAATTCATTAATGCATTAGTTGCTCACCGTAACTAATTATCTTAATTGACAGTGAATGCCAAATTGATATCTTGTGTAGTTTTCTTTTTATACCACGAGTTCTGATACTTTTTGATCACACTAACACTCAAACCTACACACATTATACAAGATTGACAAAGTTACTTATTAATTTTGTGTTTTGTTGTGTGCAAACAAATGTTTCCTTATCTGGATATAATAAGTGCAGAAATTGTTCAAATATTTGTTGATGATGTGAGCTTTCAAACAATCTATTAACTGTTTTCAAGGGTTTTAGTTATGCTACTAATAAATGTTGTTTATATACTATTAGAGACATATTGCTTAAATGTTCTTAATTCCCAAATAACACATAGTAAATTATGGTGATGTTCATAATTAATATGACCACAAGAAAAAAGCAATAAAAAATTAATTTTTTTTTAAACAAATTCACCCCAAACATGGCATTAAAGCCACTAAGACATAAGGGATTGCTGGGTGTGAAAAAATTAGAAAACATTATGCCAGAACAGGAACAATAGAAGAGTGATAAGGAAGACAGTCGATAACAATTGACATTGCATTTAAATTTTTGAAGATGAAAGTTGGCAAGAAAACATGGAGTCAGAAGAGAGAAACTGTTAGTACAGAACTTATAGTAACACTAGCCAATTCCACTGTAAATTGTTGCGACTTTGTTGCCGCTCTAATACTATGCTTAAATTCTTATGGTCTAGTTATTATAGCAAAATGCTCATCCAAACAATAACTGTGAAATAATTTATAGAAAATGCACAGGAAAGCAATTTCATGGTGGGAAAATGATTTTGTTTATCAAAATGTGTATCAAAGAAGAATTGCTACTTTAATACACAACTATATATATATATACATACATACATACATACATATATATATATATATATATATATATATATATATTAATAAAAATAGATATGTTTGTAGTGCACCTTAAAATTTTGTTATTCCACTAACTCATCAGGCACAGATTTGTTATTTCGCTTACCTGTGTATGCATGCTAATGCACATATATACGGTTGCTAATATTTAGTTATTCGATTTATGCACATTGATACCTATATATATATATATATATATATATATATATATATATATATATATATATATATATATATATATATATATATATATATATATATATATATATATATATAGTTTATGAAAAACTAGGTAATCCGTATGGGTAAACCTAAGGAGGATATAATCCAGAGAGCTCAATGTAAATCCAGAGCAAAAATAATTTAAAGGTTTGAAAGTAAAGTCTGATGATCCGCAGTCCTTTTAAAAGGGCTGTGGTGAAATAATTTATTACATGGAACCTTAAAGTGGTCTGTTTTTATTTAAAATATATATATATATATATATATATATATATATATATATATACACACATATATATATTATTATATTTTTATTATATTTTATCTTGATTACATTTCATAAAATGTAGTTAGTCTGATGAGATGAATTTGCTTATATTCATTGAAATAAATTAAATTTATTACTGGCTATGGATTTTTAATGTTTTTGCCTCATTATTTTTATAATTTTCTCCTTATATCTGATATGCTTATACTAACTCAGCCATGAAGGGTGTTACAGATCAACTAAGGCTTAATACTGTCATTAAGCGAAATACATCTCAACATAGATAATCATTTCTCAATTATTCAGGTCAGTAGATGATAATAAATCTGAGTGTCTACCCAAATATGGGCATTCACTAAAAAATAGTGTTTAAGCAATAAAATCCTAAAAAATTAATAGATAAAAATCCATTAATTCTTTATATATAAATGTGTATGCGTGTGTGTGTGTGCCTACATGAAAGTAACATTTTTTATTATTTATTTACACATTAAAGACTTAAATTTTTTTAAATGGGCATCTGTTTCCCTTGGACACTCTTGAAGGTGTCAGTATGACAAATGTTTAAAATAATTGAAGATAATTCTTTTTGCTTATTGAGCCATTTACATTCTTGAATTCTATGATTTCCAGTTTATGAACATATATATATATATATATATATGTGCATGTGTATGAGTGTGTGTGTGTGTGTGAAAGAGAGAGAGAGAGAGAGAGAGAGAGTTTGCAAATATGTGTTCAAATGCCTTTAAATCAATAAATGAAAATGTCTGAAGGCATTATATTTAGAATAATCAAACTAATGTGTAGAAGCAAAAGAACACTGGCTTGAAATCCAGTTATCACAATAGCAATGGTCAAAGACTGTTTGGTCAGTCCAATGCGAAGACATAGTTTGATATTTCAGATGTCACACAGCCAGGCTGATCAGCTTTTGCTGCTAGCTGGATGAGGCTGGCCTAAGCCAATATTGATAATCTCTGTTAAGTATACATGCTTACTTTGAAAGAAAACAAACACAGTTATTTGTTTTGCTTTGACTCAGAGAAAGAAAATACGGCACCAGATTTCTTGTAGTCTCTGCTGAGTCAGTGTTTGTCTTTTTTTGGTTACTGTTAGGTGTGTGCATTGATTGATGATAAATGTATAAAAGTTCAGTGCAGTTCAGTTAATACAAGTTAAATGAAAAAAGAGTAAAACTTAATGCCGAATCAAAAATCGTTTAACACAAACTTTATGATATTTTATATCTATTGAGCAGATCTTTGGGAAAAGAGATTATGGGATACAGTATTACCAAGTTTTGTCCCATTTTCTTTCTCTTATGATTCTTGCCATGTTACGATTAGTATTAGTACATCTATGACACATAATGAGGAAGGAGGGCTTGGAGAATTTAACACACGCAGGATATATGAATGCAAGAGGGACAGATAGAAACAAGTAACCTACCTGAAATGCTTACTCAAATGGATGACTGAAATATATTTTGGAAGGATAGACAAACCTTACTAAGAGTTACAAAGGCTGGGAAGTTATGACTGCCTACATAGTAATAGTCATATATATATATATATATATATATATATATATATATATATATATATATATATTTGTGTGTGTGTGTGTGTAGAATGAGCAGGGTATACAGAACTGCTGTCTTTGCTATCCTTTTGTATGGCTCAGAGTCATGAATTCCATACAGGTACCATATACACCAGCTGGATGTTTTCCATAAAAGCTGTCTGCGTGCAATCTGTGGAGTTAAGCTTCAAGATAGGACATCTAATGTAGACCAGTTTAACAAGTTTACTATTTGAGGAATCAAGACTTTTCTCATACAGTCTCAGTTACTGGTCATATCTTGAGAATGTCTGATGACAAGATATCCAAGATCCTAATGTACAGCCAATTAGATCAGGGCTACAGGAATGTAGGGTGGCCATGACTAAGATAAAAAGACAAGGTGAAGAGTAACTTGTCAGCAGTCAATATACCTCATAACACCATCAAGCACTTAGCCTTGGAGCAGGTAGAATAGAGATCAACATAATTTAGTTTACAATCTGCTTGTCTGAATCATCTTCAAGTAGTGAGAGCAAAATCTAAAAGGTCAGCCAATGTAACAGTGATCTCATCCCACAATCCTCATTCTTGCTCCATATGCAGCCTCCTTTGTAAATCACTAGTGGTTCTTAAGTGGCACTTAATATTATCGCACAAAATTTTCTCCCCATTGAGTTGCTAGAGCGAGGTCAGAGTAGTGATCATCTGCTAGTCTCTGGACTTCTTGACCCATACATTGTTATATCATCTGCATAGATAATGTAAAAAGCTGCTACAAGACTTTATTTACCTATGTATATTTCAGACAGCAATAACGATACAAACTGAAATAGAGAAATATATTACACTATACAAATGAAAATAGAGAATTCTATTTCCATCTACCATTTGAACTCAAGAGGCCCATTTCACTATACAAATGAAAATAGAGAATTCTGTTTCCCACTACCACTTGAACTCAAGAGGCCCATTTCACTATATATATATATATATATATATATATATATATATATATATATATATTTCTTCCACCTTATTTAATCTCTTCAAGTTTAAGCTTTAGAAATAATAAAGACAATTTAAGTATATAATTTTTCACCAATACATTGTAAAATATTTAATATAGAATCAGGTTTTTGTTAGATTTCATAATAATTTCTGATAAAAAGTGGGAGAAGCTTGCTTCAAACTTTGGTTTAGCATTCTTCTAGGTATGTCCACCAATAGCTGAAGGTAAATTTATTACCGATGTCTCCATGATGGGTCACTTTATAATCTTATCATCACACCTTCTTTTTAAGCACCTAATTTATCCACATCTAAAATTCTTAAAAACACATTATAAATGTCGTATAAATATCACTATTTCTATTTCAGAAAAGTGATATTTTAGCATCTAGTTGAAAGCCCTATATTAACAATACTTATTATCTTTGAAATTAAAAAAAATACTTTAAACATAAAGCAAGATGATAAGGTCACTAAGATGCAAAGGGTCACTGAGTCTGAAAGAAAACAAGAAGATCTTAGTGAGGAGAAAGTACAGTAAAACAACAGGATTCAGAAGATGGTGATTGATGTTGAATTTAAATTTTTGTAGGTGACAGGAAAGCAAGAATCTAGAAGAGAGTTCCACAGAAACAAGAAACCGCTAGAATAGAACTTGTTAGCATCTATTTCAACATGTATTTGGCAATCTAGTAGTATGCTTAAATTTATGTGTTTGAGGTACCAAGGAGGAAAGTTTATTAGAAAAATTATCATGGAAATATTTATTTCTTCAAAGAAAACTTTCAAAAGACTGAGGTAGATGCAAAAGGATTTTATTCCTGAGAGCTAAAAGGAGAAGAGAGAATGACATTCTCTCTTCTCACATTCCAAGCAATAACTTGGAGATCTTGTAAAACTACTTCCTTTCACTATACAAACTGAAAAAGAGAAATTCATTTTACTCTACAGTAAATCCCTTTCTGAACAATCCTCAACAAAATATATGATAAGGTGACTAATCTATGAGAAAGAGGTTGAAGAGTGGAAAACCTATTAGAATGCTGAGATGCTTTTGAACTATATTGAGTATGGAAAGTGAAGACTCTGTGGCTCCTTCCCATATATGGCAGCAGTACACCATTTCTAGTCTGATCTGGTTCTTGTAAAGGCAAAAGATAGCAGGAAGAGTTAGACATTTCCTGGAGTAGTACAGCAAACTAACCATTTCTATAACATCTTTAGCAATGGATCATATGCATGAGTTCCAGTTGAGTTCTGGGTTGAGATTAAATTGAAATAGGTGCTCAAGTCATGGGGTCTTCCTGAGGGAACATCTGTTCCTCAAGATTGGTTAAACTTCTGTCTGATCGGCAATGGTTGGAAGGTCACTAGTTTGGTTTTTCAGGTATTGTGACAAACAAGTTTTTCCCCAACTGAGGTGTTAGAGTTAAATCAGGGGAGAGATCAGCTGGCAAGCTTTGGTCATCAAGGAATTTGGAGGTGCACCTATATGCAGTTGTCTTATCAGTATTTGTAGCCACAAATGATCAGAGTATACTCTTAGGCAGATCATTTATGCAAAGTAGGAAGAGGAATGGACCAAAAAACAAACCTTGCTGGACGCCTGACATTAACAACTACCTTCATGGACCTACCCATTAGGAGGGGCTTTATAACTTAGAAGATCCTTCCAGTGATTCCATAGCTTGAGCAGTAACCCCTTATGTCAAATATCTAATGTGACCATCTTCAGACGTATTTGTTTTCAAGTGCCTCACTAATTCTATGAGTAATTGCAGTTAAGATATCAACAGTGGACAGGCAGATCAAAATCTGTAATGCTTGTCACTTAAGAGGTTGTTCTCATTGAGATGATTCCAGCTTGACTGTAGCTTCCAAGAGTTTGCTAAGGACACTGAGGAGATTGAGTCTATACTATGAGAAGGAAGAGCATTTTGAAAACACTTAACACTTTCCACAGACTGTCTTTTACAGTAAATTTCACCCTGTACAATGCCCAAGGAGTGAGTTACATTAATGGATAGTTTATATAAATAGGAGTTGAAGATAATGGTTAACTCTAGACTTGAACAGGTTAAGATTGTAGTGATTGGGGAAACATCCTCTATTCCAGAGCATGGTGATTTGCAGAAAGAAGCTGTTCAAGTTGAACTTACTTTTTGCTGATGGAATACAAAGGGAATGTGGGTGGTTTGCTACTATGTAAGCAATATGGTGGAACCTAGCCATGAAGTTTAGACCTGATGGAATCAAGAAATGTAGTTCATCTGAGTACTTTCTATGGCTGTAGCAATAGAACAGTAAGAGGTTTGATCTATCCTGCCTGTGAGAAGGAGATTGGAAAGCAGAAATAATTCTTTACCAACAACTATTTGGAGACGCTTTTTGAACTGTATCAGGACTGGAAATAAGTAGTGGGCAGATCCTACCCAAATATGGTAACAGTACTCCATTTTCAGCCTGATCTGCTTCTTACTTAGGAAGGATTTCTTTTTTAAAATGTGGTTAAATAATTTCACTAAGACTGGGGGTAACTTTCGGTAATATGCTTAAGGACAACCACTATGATTCCATCTGGATCAGTAGTCTTTTTAGGGTCAAGACTTTTGTCTTGAAACTTCATGAGTTGTAATGAAAATATTACTGAAATTTTGCTCAGTGAGATGGGGGAAATCAGAAAGGAGATGGCCTTTCAAGGCATATTAATATGTTAGAATGGTTCACAATCCTAAATATAATTGGGAATCTGTGACAGCAGTGGAAAAGTGCTGTTCACAGATGGTCTTTCTCCAATCTGACTGAGCTTTAGTTATTTTGCCTATAACAATGGTTAACAGGTTTTTCAGTATCGACATCTGCAAAGCTGGTAGAAATAGACACCAAAAGATTGTGAACTGTAAAGCTGCTCCTACAAAGTGTAGGGTTACAAAATGTGATCATCATCTTTCGGTTGAGATGAAGTCATGTAGGTCACATGATGGGCACTTAGTGACATCACTTCATAGACTGATGAAAGTGGCCACTCTGTCAGTCAGCTTCCAGCACTCAAACCAAGCAATTGCTTTTTTAGCATCTCTGCCCAGGCCAGCTAGTGTATTCACCATATATAGATACTGTCTGCAGCTCGCAGTCCTTAATTCAGGAAAAGGCCATGACTTACTGTTTCCTGTTTGAGTAATATGTGACATAGAGGATAAAATCAGCCCACTCCTCTATTAGGAATCCTAAATATGGCTTCTCCAGAAACACAGAAATCCTCCTGCAGCTCAAATTCCCATTGGAAATTATTACATGAAAGGCCCTCTCTCTCTTCATCCTTTTCACACTGCTTGTGTGGTATACATGTGTTATAATTTCTCTGTGGGACACATGTAAGTATATGTATATAATGTTGTGTATGACTTATCAGCATAAAACTCTCTGAGGACAAAGCCTGTTTGTCATTTTTTTCTTTTAACTGTTCCATGTGTATTCAGGTGTTACTATATCATAGATATAATAATGCCCATAATGGAATAAATGTAAATGGGAGAATATTCCCTTTCTTGCATATTACACCCATAACTGTATCCCTGAGAAGATGAAATATTAGTACCCATTAACTGTTTAATGCAATCTATGAACGATTAAAAGTGTTGGCATAGGGTGGGGGTGAATTCTTATGCATCCAAGAGATGACTACTTTGTTGTACTAAGTACTTTTTGTTTCAAAATAAAATTTGCATCTCCAAACACAGTAAATTTTGCGTTAATCAAATGGAAAAAAAAATCTATGCCAATTTAAATTCCTGTTGGTAACATTGCAAAAATGTGGAAATATTAAATCAAGGTGAATACTTATGTGAATAAGTGTTTGGTGGTCCATTCTATTATCACTGTTATTTCTACCTTTTGTTCAATCAAATCAAAAGTGAGTTGGACAACCCTAATGGTTCATTCACTTCTCAAATGCTGTCATCTTTCAATTTCTGTTCAACTACTTAAATAAAAATTGCAATCCATCCATTAACAAATGCATAAATATGTTGTTTTTTTTTTAATAGTTTCTGCTTCCGTACAATAATATATATAAAGATGAAGTTAGTGAGATTGGAAGATG
Organism: Acanthosepion pharaonis; assembly: GCA_903632075.3. Classification (NCBI taxonomy): domain Eukaryota; kingdom Metazoa; phylum Mollusca; class Cephalopoda; order Sepiida; family Sepiidae; genus Acanthosepion; species Acanthosepion pharaonis. Next base: position 1,995,863 of record CAHIKZ030002157.1, read on the forward strand.
CCACCCGATATATGCCGAGCTTTTCAGATTAAAACAAGAAAGGGCAAGCTGACATAACACAATCAATTATCTTATGATTTTCGAGGCATTTATTTGTTACGTCAATACAATTTTCCCAATGTTGATTGTTTGCTAGACTTTGATCCATCAATGTTGGAATGAAGCCTTTGGTATGGGATGTTGAATTTTAGCCTGATTCCACCTGATTGTTCTGTTCTTTGATCTTTGCTAGAATCTCTTGAACCTGGTCTTTTAAAAGATTGTTCTGCAGCTTTGAATTTTTCCTGATAGATTTAATGTCTGTCCCAAAGCACTGCCCACCTGTTCTTCAGCGATAATAACTGTTTCATCAATATCATCATCAAGGTCAGATCAAACTAGCACTGAGCCTATTGCATTTGTTATAAAGGGACCCCAAAATACACATACATAAATATTAAATCATAAATTATTTAGTAACATACTGCTAGGGCTTATAAAATATGTAATGACTGCAAAAGTTTAATATATATTAAGTACTAGCAGCAGAGCCCGGCGTTGCCCGGGGATGTAACAGTAAGAGATAGATCAATATTGACCATCATAAAGACTGAAAAATAAAATTGACAAAGATTATTGTTTAAGGTTGACGGACACGCATGTCTTAATTAGTATTTTTTTTTTTTTTTTTTTACGAATTGGTCAAACTCAAACAAAAACATTGTTTTCAATCGTTATGAGTCTACCGATTGAATAGAATTTTATTATAAACAATTGTCTTGTAAATGGAATTTTTAAAGCATTCTGAATGTAAAAATAAAGAAAAAAGTGTGCAAGACTAACACTACCTGCCAAAAAAAAGTGAAGTTTTGTTGAAATCGGTTGAAAAATGTAGGAAATCTGATCCCATATATAAATGAACACACACACACACACACACATACACACACACACACACACAAACAACTTGGGTTTTATAATAAGTATAACTCGATATGAGTTGTCCCCCTTTCATTAATGCGTCTTAATCGTGATTTCAAATTGATTTTGTGCAAAAACAATTGTGTTTTTCCAATTTTGGGCGTTGTCAGAACCACCACAAGGTAATTTTAATTAGTCCTGTGAAGTTTTGTTGAAATCGGTTGAAAAATGTAGGAAATCTGATGCAATATATAAATGCACAGACACACACACACAACCTGGGTTTTATAATAAGTATGATTTCATCAAAGTCCTGGTTTAAGTTTGGGACTGTTGAGATGAATAGTTTAATATTCAGGAAGTGATTAATATTGAACATGCAGTGCAAGTATTTGATATAATCTAAGAACAATGTGATTGGAGAATTTCTTACATATCCAGGAATTTATTGACTGCATGTGTCAACTACTTTTTTCAAGATGTAGTGATCATAGCTCTCTACAACTTCCTATAATTTATAGCTCTAGACATTTTTGGTTATTTTACTATTCCTACATTTCCCAATCTCTAAATTACAATGCTCTGCCTTTAAGGCAAGGATTACAATGTGCCTTTTCATTTGTTGAGTTAGCTTGATGTTTCTCATTATTTATCTAAACAAGTTAGTAAAATGTTAGAGCTATTTTGGTACCATGGTATTGCAAACAATTAGAAAGTTAGGGTTTCACATGATAAATAAGGATACAAAATATTTTTTTCTAAATTCTTACCGTTTTTGAGGGAGGATGGAAGGAAGGGAGGATGGAAGCAAGATGGAAGGAAGGAAGAATGGAAGGAAGGATGGAAGGAAGGGAGAATGGAAGCAAGGATGGAAGGAAGGGAGGATGGAAGGAAAATGGAAGGAAGGATGGAAGGAAGGGAGAATGGAAGCAAGGATGGAAGGAAGGGAGGATGGAAGCAAGATGGAAGGAAGGAAGAATGGAAGCAAGGATGGGAGGAAGGGAGGATGGAAGGAAGGGAGGATGGAAGGAAGATGGAAGGAAGGATGGAAGGAAGGGAGGATGGAAGCAAGGATGGAAGGAAGGGAGAATGGAAGCAAGGATGGAAGGAAGGGAGGATGGAAGCAAGGATGGAAGGAAGGAAGAATGGAAGCAAGGATGGAAGGAAGGGAGAATGGAAGCAAGGATGGAAGGAAGGGAGGATGGAAGCAAGATGGAAGGAAGGGAGGATGGAAGCAAGGATGGGAGGAAGGGAGGATGGAAGCAAGGATGGAAGGAAGGGAGGATGGAAGCAAGGATGGAAGGAAGGGAGAATGGAAGCAAGGATGGATTTTAGCATCAGAATGAAATTCTGATGGTCAGTGAAAGCCTTATAGCACAGCTTTATAAAATTTATAATTTACTGAAACTTTATAAATTTTATATGGACAAGATTGATGGCACAAGCATGTTATTACTAAGTCATTGTGCCAGCAAATAAGACCTTCATTTACTTCAAAGTGAAATTATACTGAACAATTTAGTTATAATATAAAGTAATATGTTGTCCAGTGCAGAAGTTTTAGTCTGACTTACGATAAAATATGAAAATTTAAATCATTTTGTCTGACAATTTTTGCCTAGTAAGCATTATGTTGTTATATACACTTTTATCTATTTTTTGTTATTGTTAATTATAATCTAACAAATAATCTAGAAAATGATCTAAAAATCTTACTTGTTGAACAGCCTTTTTTATCTTTCACAATTTTTTTTACAGTTTTTACTTATTGGATAAAAAAAAAACTGCATATTTTGCTTGTGGTGATTCATAATTAAAATTTGAATATATTTGCCATTCGATGTATTTAATGCAAAAAATATCAACTTTATTTGGATTTATTCTTGAAATATTAAAATTTTTAAGTCAGTTTGTAAGCAAAAATCTGCAGAAATTAGGTGTTTCTTTACATTTTTCAGATGATTTTAAAACTAAATGCTCACAGTTCAGTGAAAGCTAGGAATCTATTTTTTTTATGTCAGTACTTATCACATCAAACCCCAGCTTTCACATTAAGTGCAAAGCTGATTTTCTAAAGAAAATGAAAAATCAACTTGCCCTAGTGAGCAACCCTGTATATTGTAAATCTTTTGAATTCCAAAATTCTTACATTTAAAAATATAGATTTATTGGCCTGATTAGACAGAAACTCTAACTTAGTTATTTTCTTTTGTTCCACTTGGAAAACAAATCCAACGTCTATATCATTGAAATTCTATATCTGTATTTTTTTTTTTTCATGGCAAATACTATTTTTGGTGACAAACAATATTTGGTAATTTTATTTGCCTTCTTTCACTCTCTTTTAAAGGCATTTAAACTTGTTTCCTTTCTTAAAATATACAATTACCACTGAAATAAATAAAAGAAAATTCTGCCCTCTTGTTTTTATACAATTAGATGAAAAACAAGCATTTTTATTTCCTTATTCTAAAAACAATTTTTTTTCTTTTCTTCCAATGATACTTTGATGACAGAGAAATAAGATCAGCCATACTTCTTCTGCCAACTTCCTCCATTTTGAATCTAAAAAGAGGCGGGTGGGTTTGCAAAGAGAAAATCAAGAAAAAGTATTTTGCATAGTTCAGGTACTTTTTTGTTGGAATCGGATGAAGAGAGGCAAAATAAATAAACAAAAGAATTCTAGCACAAACAATGAATAATATAATTACACTATTGAGACTTTTGCTGTTTTTTTTTTTTCAAACTTTGTTCTTTTAAGTCTTTCTCTAGTCAATATACATTGTTTTCTTGAAATCTTTCATTTTGGGCTTTTTGCAGACAAATATTAATTCTTGTTATTTGCAGTTTTGTTCTAAGAAAGGATTTATTTGCAAAAAGAATCTTTTAAAATTTAGAAGAAGGTGGCCGACATATTTCATGCAGGAAAATATGAATAATTTTAACTGGATCAAATTTGAAGTTTTTTTATAGAAGTCTTTTTAATACTTGAACAAGCATTTATAATTTAAACTCATTTGAGCTTAGTTTACGTGTTTAGCAATCAATTTTTACTTTTTATTATTGTTTGCCCAATACAATTCCAAAGAGCCTCTCAAGGTAGAGAGTTGCTAAATGAAGCTTTTTAAAGACATACAGAGAGGAGCGAGGGGTGCATATCATGAGGATATGTAGGATAACTAATATTTGACCCTTGATTTAAAGAGTTGAAAATGTGAAGATTGTAATGATCATGGAAGTATCCACTTAGGAGTTCATTTTTTCTTGCAGCTGTTCTAAGTCTTTTATTTAATACATTGCAGGCAAAAAAATTGGGGCCACCCTGAATTTCTTTAAAAAACACCTTAAAATAAGATTTTTTTTGTATTTAGTTAAGTGCCAGATAACATTTCAGTAACTACAGTGTATTTGCTTTTGTTTCTACAAAGAAATTAACTATAAAAAAATTGTCGTACAGCAGCTTCATATTTTGTTTTTATAAATAAAACCACCACTTGTATTAATTACCACTTTACAAATTCTTGGTATTCTTTCGAAAAGATTTTAACAAAAAGTAGGTGGCAGACCTTCCCAAGCATTCTTCAAGGACTGAAAAAGCTCACTCTCACACTTTGGGTATTCTCTTCAAACTCTCCTTACCAATTTACCCCATACTAATTCAATGAGAGAGAGAGAGAGAGAGAGCAGCTAAGTCATAGTTTCTAAAATTTTGTTCTATGTTCTGAGTAGGTAATTTTTACATAATTTAGAAGTGTATTTTAGGTCATTGTTTTGTTGAAAGGTGAATTTTCTTTTCAAATTATTCATTATCTAAATCAAATCTCCAGCTCTCACCCCCACACCATAACAGACCCACCACTATGTTAAATTGTTGGAGACAAACATTCATCATTCAGTATATCTTGGCTTTCTTCTTACATACAATCTCTCCTTACCACCAATCTGGACTCTACAATACATTTTGCCACTCTTCAGTGTCCAGTTCTCATGTTTTTTGCCCATAACAGACTTTTCTGCTGATTCAGATTCTGCAATGTTTCTTGATATCAGTGCACCCCTTGATGGCTATGCACTCCTTGATGGGTATGCGTTGATCTAAGTCACAGTTGAGAGTGATACTGTTTGCTTTCAGACAGGAATTAAGTTCAGCTGTCAACTCTGGAGCAGTTTTCCTTCTGTTTCTTTTGCTCTCAATAATCAAGTGTTTATCCTCAGCAACAGTTGCCATTTTTGGTGCTCCAGCTCTTTTTTCTGCCAACAGTTGTGCTAGTTTCTAACTGCCATTGTATGAATATTGCACTCCATGTCTTGAAATCTTCAAATTCTGTCTTTCAAATTGTGTCCTCACCACAATGCTTAGTTGCTTTGACTTAGCATTCTGTGCAAGTTACTTCGAAATTAAAAAAAAATTATAAATGAATAGAAAATAAATAAATAAAAACTATGGAAATACTATTATAATGGCACAACCTTTTTTTTCTTCAAACAGAGACAGCTACAAATATTTTGTTTACAACATAAGTCAGTTCTGAGTTAACATTTAAAACCTGTATTAACAGTTAACTTAAATTTTAATAATCCCAAAAAGTCTACTAAAAGGTTAATGGGGAAAACAAAATATAATATTTCTCATACAAAATATTCATAATTTAGTAAAATGTATTGTGGTTATATGAATCCAAATTTGAAGTTTTTGGTATTAAGAAAAGACTGGAGAAAGACTGAAAAATAAAAGCAAATGCACTGCAGTTACTGAAATTTTATCTTTTGCTTTAAATAATACAAAACATCTCATTTTAAAGTGTTTCTTTAAAAAAAATCCAGTTTGTCTTCAAAGTTTTTGCCTGTAGCATATGTCATTTAACATATTTGTAATTTTGTCAATGCTGAAATCAGCTAAAGCTTCTAGCATCTCCATTACATCTGGTTCTGCTACCTTAATGTTTAAAAAACAGAAATGTCTATTCAAACATAACACGTCTACTAAATATAACATTATATGCAGTATTTTCTATTAAATTTGGGTAGCAAGAGGAACAACTCAGACAACAGACTATGAATTGTAGATGCAAAAAAAAAGCAAGTATGAAAATTTAAATATCTAGGAAGTGTTTTAACACAGGTCAGAAGATGTGACAACAAAATCTGAAAGTACCATGGAATTGCAAAAGTTGTCTTCCACAAGCTAAGCAATGTATCTAGACACAGGAAAAATTTGTTAGAAAAAAGGAAAAGAGTACTAACCTCTCATGTAATATCATTCCTTCTACATTTCAGGGAAAGCTGGACAATCTCACAAATGTAGAGGAGACTTGTAGCAACAGAAATATTGTTCCACAGAAGCATGTTATAAGCTGAATTTTGATCTGAAATTTTCCCTATAAAATGTTAGGTCTATGTGATTAATATACACCATAAAAAATAAGTGCCCTAGAAAGAAAGAATATTATGTAGGAAAAAAAATTTATTATGTAAAATAAATGCTTTTTTTCATCATTAGGCTACAGACTTCATATAGTTAAATCAGCTACAGGTTTTAAAAGATGCATTTTTTTCTATTTTGGTGTTACAAGTTTGATAAACAAAATTCTTGATTCAATGATTTTCAAGATGGTGGGAATAAATTATGTCTCAGATTTTGCAATAATATACCTAAATTTCTTTTTTTTTTTTTTAATAAAGCTCACCCACTCATGGTAATGTAATGGCAGACCACTTGTATTCAAGTATGCCTGTCTGCTAGAGTGGTTAGCCACTTTCTATTGCAAGTACCTACTCAGACACATTTGTGTTTGTTTGACATTCATATAGTCCACCTTTGGTTTATACTGCAACTATACTGAGCAGACCTTAGTTACAGTTTCTGGAACAGAAAGCATAATTGGCATGACCAACAATTTGAACAAGGTCAGTATGCACCAAACCTCAGACGGGATGATTTGCAACTTGGTGCTAGCTCAATATCAATGAGAACTGGTGTTTCAACATTATATTACTGTAAACCTGCATTGGAAATAAAGGAAATAGATCGTCAGTTAACAAAAATGAATGCAAGTAGGCATTTACCACATCACCCTACTGAGACATGATATGACACAAGGTTGGGTTTAATGTGGGGAACCCATGCACATACATCCGGGCCAGCGCCAAAAACTGCCCAGCCCCAACAATTGTCAGTTGAGCTGACATCAGTGTGACTGCCCATGCCCCATCAAGAATTAATGCAAGTGTTATTGAAGGAATTCAGTTGCCATTACATATAATTTACATTACACCTAGCCAGGGCCAATACTGGGTTTGAAGTCAGAGTTGTCCTTCTCCTAGACTGGTTGCCAAGTTTATTTGTGAAAAAGTGAATCTAATGGACTTAGTAGGAAACCAAAATCAGATCACTAATTTTTCATTCTGAGGTGCTGACCATTACACTACCGGCAGACATTTATCATAACATAAACACAAAGTTATATATATATATATATATATATATATATGGGGGGGTGTTGGTTTGTAAATGGAATGGTTATATTGAATAAAATTGTTAGGTTTTCTGCTAGAAAGATTAGTTCATTCAATTGTGTCAGACAATTTTTCATGCCTGAATGTATTTAACATATTTATAAGTCTACCATTCATCCATTTATTGAATAGTCCTATCACATCCGGTCTTGTGTTTCTGCGATGTATTTAGAGATTATTGATAAAATACAAAGAAGATTCTACACTATCATTGGCATCACCTGGCATCTCAGCTCAGTCACTTTCCCTGCACCATAACAAAGCTTTGCTGCCTCTTTTCTATAAATATTTTCATGGCAATTATCCTGATGAATTTTCCTCTATGATGCCGAAACTTTATGAATCCAAGAGCAATACAAAATTGGTAGCAAGGTTTCATTATTTTACAATTGAAAAGGCTAGATGTAACCATAAGTTCAATGCTAACAATTTCTTCTCTTGCACTTCTATCTTCCAGCTTCTTGCTTTGAAGTCAAGTTTGATCTTCAAAAATTAAAATGCTATGTCAATGTTCTGCCTTCATAATTCTTGTTCTTTTATTGTTCTCTTTCTTTAATAATGATTTCTGTTTCTCATATCTCACACTGAGTGACCCCATGCATCTTAGTAACTTTATTGCCTTGTTTGGGGTGAAATGAATTGATTAAAAAAATATCAATAAAAGTGGACACTAAGGTCAACACCTAGTGGTGACAAACCGTTTTATGCTAATGACACTCTTGACTTAGATACAAAAACTGGTTCATACATACTCACTTAATAATGTGTACAATTTCTTGTAATTATCACCTAGGTAGTTATAATTATAAAGATTTGTTACTTCCATTATCAGCCTTGAGAGAGTGCCTATATTACAATGGTTTAAATCAAAATTTTATTTGGATTCAGAATCTGGTTCATACTGAAACACTAACAATGTTTCCACAGTTTCTCTTACTTTTTACTAAATTGAGTTTAGTTTAGTACAAAGCCTCAAGTATAAGGTACCCAATGCGGACTGAACATATTACTAATTAGTAATTGTCAACCAGACTAGTTCATTAACCATTACCCTACCCCAAGGCACCACTATGTCCTCATACTTTCATGAATGTAAAGTTATATATAATGAAGAGAGATCTCGACTTTCTGAAAGAGAAAAGGTTCATTTTAAGCATTGGAAATAAGAGGAACATTTGGCTTATTGACAAATATCATATTTGACATTCAATTTTCTAACATTTCTCATTCAGGGAAACTTATATTTAATTACCACAAGTAAAGTCAGTTAAGTAGAGAGCAAATTGATACAGGAGCGTGCATAGATTAATTCGCTTAGTTTACCAGCCTCTAAATTGTTTCAGTCTTTATGTATTATGGATAAGTTATGCAGTAGAGTACAATGATAAGCAGGGAGGAGGAATTAATATTAATATTAATTATTAGAAGTAGGGGTGAGTGTAATGTATTGACATCACTAAAATTGCTATGTATCGCAGCCAACTTGCAAAATGGTTAGTGTGGTGTCAGTCTGAAGAGGGAAATAAATTAGGATCACCAACTATGACATCCGTGATGGATGATATAAACCATGAAAGAAGGACAAATACTAGTAATGATGACACATTACCTATCTGCCAAAGCTCAGTTCAGTCAATAAGGGGATGGTAATCCATAGCAGACTATTGGGCTGGAAATATGCATACACGACCAGATTAATCTTCCAGTTGGGTAAATTTTATTTTACAACCAATAGGAGCAACTATAGTTGATTGCGTTAGATACAAATCACTAACCAATGACTTTATACTTTCTCACTTTTCTTTTCCTCTACATATATCTTTCTATCTGTTCTGCGTATATTGTTTCACTTTCAATATTTCTTTTTCCTATGATTTCTTCGATTTTTTTTTGCATTTTATTCTTTTTATATCTTTCTTTTCTGGTCATTTTTCACATATTCTCAAGCTATTCCATTATTCTCTCTTTCTAATTTGATTTTTTCTCTAAGTTTTTCCATTGGCCAACATCTTTTTCTTTTTTTCAACTCTTTCTTTTTCTTTAGTTTCTAGCTATATGTTATTTATCATTCATTTTCATATTCATAACATCTCTTTCAATATGTCACATACCCATGCATCTTGCTTTTTTTATTCACTTTTTTTTACTTGAGGCATTCACACTCCCTCCTTCTAATTCTTCATTCTTCTCTTTTTTTTACTTCAGGCATTCAAACTCCCTCATTCTAAATCTTCATTCTCATTCTTCTATTTTTTTTACTTCTGGCATTCACACTCCCCCCTCCTAAATCTTCATTCTTCTCTTTTTTTTACTTCAGGCATTCACACTCCCCCCTTCTAAATCTTCATTCTCATTCTTCTCTTTTTTTTACTTCAGGCATTCACACTCCCCCCTTGTAAATCTTCATTCTTCTCTTTTTTTTATTTCTGGCAGTCACACTCCCCCTTTCTAATTCTTCATTCTCATTCTTCTCTTTTTTTTACTTCTGGCATTCACACTCCCTCCTTCTAAATCTTCATTCTTCTCTTTTTTTTACTTCAGGCATTCACACTCCCCCCTTGTAAATCTTTATTCTTCTCTTTTTTTTACTTCTGGAATTCACACTCCCCCTTTCTAATTCTTCATTCTCATTCTTCTCTTTTTTTTACTTCTGGCATTCACACTCCCCCTTCTAATTATTCATTCTTCACTTTTTTTTACTTCTGGCATTCACACTCCCCCTTCCTAATTCTTCATTCTCATTCTTCTCTTTTTTTTACTTCTGGCATTCACACTCCCCCCTTCTAAATCATCATTCTTCTCTTTTTTTTACTTCAGGCATTCACACTCCCTCCTTCTAATTCTTCATTCTCATTCTTCTCTTTTTTTTACTTCTGGCATTCACACTCCTTCCTTCTAAATCTTCATTCTTCTCTTTTTTTTACTTCAGGCATTCACACTCCCTCCTTCTAATTCTTCATTCTCATTCTTCTCTTTTTTTTTTACTTCTGGCATTCACACTCCCTCCTTCTAATACTTCATTCTCATTCTTCTCTTTTTTTTTTTTCTGGCATTCACACTCCCCCCTTCTAAATCTTCATTCTTCTCTTTTTTTTACTTCAGGCATTCACACTCCCTCCTTCTAATTCTTCATTCTCATTCTTCTCTTTTTTTTTTACTTCAGGCATTCACACTCCCTCCTTCTAATACTTCATTCTCATTCTTCTCTTTTTTTTCTTCTGGCATTCACACTCCCCACTTCTAAATCTTCATTCTTCTCTTTTTTTTACTTCAGGCATTCACACTCCCTCCTTCTAATTCTTCATTCTCATTCTTCTCTTTTTTTTACTTCTGGCATTCACACTCCCTCCTTCTAATACTTCATTCTCATTCTTCTCTTTTTTTCTTCTGGCATTCACACTCCCCCCTTCTAAATCTTCATTCTTCTAAATCTTTCATTCTTCTCTTTTTTTTTACTTCAGGCATTCCACTCCCCCTTCTAATTCTTCCTTCTCATTCTTCTCTTTTTTTTTTACTTCAGGCATTCACTCCCCCTTCTAATTCTTCATTCTCATTCTTCTTTTTTTTTTCTTCAGGCATTCACACTCCCCCTTCTAATTCTTCATTCTCATTCTTCTCTTTTTTACTTCAGGCATTCACACTCCCCCTTCTAATTCTTCATTCTCATTCTTCTCTTTTTTTTTACTTCAGGCATTCACACTCCCCCTTCTAAATCTTCATTCTCATTCTTCTCTTTTTTTTACTTCTGGCATTCACACTCCCCCCTTCTAATTCTTCATTCTCATTCTTCTCTTTTTTTTACTTCAGGCATTCACACTCCCCCTTCTAATTCTTCATTCTCATTCTTCTCTTTTTTTTTTTTACTTCACGCATTCACACTCCCTCCTTCTAATTCTTCATTCTCATTCTTCTCTTTATTTTACTTCAGGCATTCACACTCCCCTTCTAAATCTTCATTCTCATTCTTCTCTTTTTTTTACTTCAGGCATTCACACTCCCTCCTTCTAATTCTTCATTCTCATTCTTCTCTTTTTTTTACTTCAGGCATTCACACTCCCTCCTTCTAATTCTTCATTCTCATTCTTCTCTTTTTTTTTACTTCAGGCATTCACACTCCCCCTTCTAATCTTAATTTCATTCTTCTCTTTTTTTTACTTAGGCATTCAACTCCCCCTTCTAATTCTTCATTCTCATTCTTTTTTTTTTTTTAATTCAGGCATTCACACTCCCCCCCTTCTAATTCTTCATTCTCATTCTTCTCTTTTTTTTTTTTACTTCAGGCATTCACACTCCTCCTTCTAATTCTTCATTCTCATTCCTTTTTTTTCTGGCATTCATTCTTCATTCTTCTCTTTTTTTTTTAATTCAGGCATTCACACTCCCTCCTTCTAATTCTTCATTCTCATTCTTCTCTTTTTTTTTTACTTCAGGCATTCACACTCCCTCCTTTTTTAATTCTTCATTTCAGTCTTTCTTTTTTTTTTTTTCTTTTTTTTTAAATCTTCATTCTTCTCTTTTTTTTCCTTCAGGCATTCTTCATTCTCCATTCTTCTTCTTTTTTTCTTCTCTGGCATTTCAGCATTCCCCCCTTCTAAATCTTCATTCTTCTCTTTTTTTTACTTCAGGCATTCACACTCCCTCCTTCTAATTCTTCTTTCTAATTCTTCTCTTTTTTTTTCTTCTGGCATTCACACTCCCCCCTTCTAAATCTTCATTCTCATTCTTCTCTTTTTTTTTACTTCAGGCATTCACACTCCCCCCTTCTAAATCTTCATTCTCATTCTTCTCTTTTTTTTTTTTTCTTCTGGCATTCACCTCCCCCCTTCTAAATCTTCATTCTCATTCTTCTTTTTTACTTCAGGCATTCACTCATTCCTTCCCCTTCTCTTCATTTCATTCTTCTTTTTTTTTACTTCTGGCATTCACTCCTCCCCTTCTAAATCTTCATTTCATTCTTCTCTTTTTTTTACTTCAGGCATTCACACTCCTCCTTCTAATTCTTCTTTCTAATTCTTCTCTTTTTTTTTTTCAGGCATTCAGCATTCCCTTCTTCTAATTCTTCATTCTCATTCTTCTCTTTTTTTTTACTTCAGGCATTCACACTCCCCCCTTCTAAATCTTCATTCTCATTCTTCTCTTTTTTTTACTTCAGGCATTCACACTCCCCTCTTCTAATTCTTCATTCTCATTCTTCTCTTTTATTTACTTCTGGCATTCACCTCCCCACTTCTAATTCTTCATTCTCATTCTTCTCTTTTTTTTTACTTCTGGCATTCAAACTCCCTTCTTCTCATTCTTCATTCTCATTCTTCTCTTTTTTTTACTTCTGGCATTCACACTCCCTCCTTCTAATTCTTCATTCTCATTCTTCTTTTTTTTTTTACTTCAAGTATTCACCTCCCCCCTTCTAATTCTTCATTCTCATTTTTTCTCTTTTTTTTTTTTACTTCAGGCATTCACTCCCTTCTTCTAATTCTTCATTTCATTCTTCTCTTTTTTTTTTGCTTCTGGCATTCACTCTCCCCCCTTCTAAATCTTCATTCTCATTCTTCTCTTTTTTTTACTTCAGGCATTCCTCCCCCTTCTAATTCTTCATTCTCATTCTTCTCTTTTTTTTTACTTCTCGCATTCACACTCCCCTTCTAAATCTTTTTCATTCTTCTCTTTTTTCTTGGCATTCACACTCCCCTTCTAATTCTTCATTCTCATTCTTCTCTTTTTTTTTTTACTTCAGGCATTCACCTCCCCCCCTTCTAAATCTTCATTCTCATTCTTCTTTTTTTTTTTACTTCAGGCATTCACACTCCCCCTTCTAAATCTTCATTCTCATTCTCTTTTTTTTTACTTCAGGCATTCACACTCCTCCTTCTATTTCTTCATTCTCATTCTTCTCTTTTTTTTGGCATTCACCTCCCCTCTTCTAATTCTTCATTCTCATTCTTTCTTTTTTTTACTTCAGGCATTCCTCCTCCTTCTAATTCTTCATTCTCATTCTTCTCTTTTTTTTTTTACTTCAGGCATTCACACTCCTTCTCCCTTCTAATTCTTCATTCTCATTCTTCTCTTTTTTTTTTTTTAAAGCATTCACACTCCTCCTTCTAATTCTTCATTCTCATTCTTCTCTTTTTTTTACTTCTGGCATTCACCTCCCCTCCTTCTAAATCTCATTCTTCTTTTTTTTCTTCAGGCATTTCCCATTCATTCTCATTCTTCTCTTTTTTTTACTTCAGGCATTCACACTCCCTCCTTCTAATACTTCATTCTCATTCTTCTCTTTTTTTTTCTTCTGGCATTCACACTCCCCCTTCTAAATCTTCATTCTTCTCTTTTTTTTACTTCAGGCATTCACACTCCCCCTTCTAAATCTTCATTCTCATTCTTCTCTTTTTTTTTTACTTCGGCATTCACCCCCCTCCTTCTAATTTCTTCATTCTCATTCTTCTTTTTTTTCTTCTGGCATTCACCTCCCCTTCTAATTCTTCATTCTTCATTCTTTTTTTTTTACTTCAGGCATTCACACTCCCCCCTTCTAAATCTTCCTTCTCATTCTTCTCTTTTTTTTACTTCAGGCATTCACACTCCCCCCTTCTAATTCTTCCTTCTCATTCTTCTCTTTTTTTTACTTCAGGCATTCACACTCCCCCTTCTAATTCTTCATTCTCATTCTTCTCTTTTTTTTTTACTTCAGGCATTTCACTCCCTCCTTCTAATTCTTCATTCTCATTCTTCTCTTTTTTTTTTTCAGGCATTCACTCCCTCCTTCTCATTCTTCATTCTCATTCTTCTCTTTTTTTTTACTTCAGGCATTTCACTCCCTCCTTCTAAATCTTCATTCTCATTCTTCTCTTTTTTTTTCTTCTGGCATTCAAACACCCCCCTTCTAAATCTTTCATTCTTCTTTTTTTTTGCTTCAGGCATTCACACTCCCCCCTTCTAATTCTTCATTCTCATTCTTCTTTTTTTTTACTTCTGGCATTCTGCTCCCTCCTTTTAATACTTCATTCTCATTCTTCTCTTTTTTTACTTCTGGCATTCACCTCTCCCTTCTAAATCTTCATTCTTCTCTTTTTTTTCTTCTGGCATTCATTTCCACTCCTTCTAATTCTTCATTCTCATTCTTCTCTTTTTTTTTAATTCACTCCCCCTTCTAATTCTTCATTCTCATTCTTCTCTTTTTTTTTCTTCACCCTCCCCTTCTCCTTCATTCTTCTCTTTTTTTTTTTTTACTTCAGGCATTCCACCTCCCTCCTTCTAATACTTCATTCTTCATTCTTCTCTTTTTTTTTTACTTCTGGCATTCACTCCTCCTTCTAATTCTTCATTTCTTCTCTTTTTTTACTTCAGGCATTCACACTCCCTCCTTCTAATTCTTCATTCTCATTCTTCTCTTTTTTTTTTTACTTCAGGCATTCCTCCCCTTCTTCTCTTCATTCTTCTTCTTTTTTTTTTTGCTTAGGCATTCACACTCCCCCTTCTAATTCTTCATTCTCATTCTTTCTTTTTTTCTTCATGCATTCACACTCCCTCTTCTAATTCTTCATTCTCATTCTTCTCTTTTTTTTTACTTCTGGCATTCACTCCCTCTTCTAATTCTTCATTCTCATTCTTCTCTTTTTTTTTTACTTCAGGCATTTCACTTCCCTTCATTCTTCTCTTTTTTTTTACTTCTGGGCATTCTCCTCTTTTTTTTCATTTTCATTCTTCTCTTTTTTTTCTCCCTCCATTCTTCTAATTCTTCTTTCTCATTCTTCTCTTTTTTTTACTTCAGGCATTCACACTCCCTCCTTCTAATTCTTCTTTCTCATTCTTCTCTTTTTTTACTTCAGGCATTCACACTCCCTCCTTCTAATTCTTCATTCTCATTCTTCTCTTTATTTTACTTCAGGCATTCACACTCCCTCCTTCTAATTCTTCCTTCTCATTCTTCTCTTTCCTTTTTTTTTTTTTCATTCTCATTCATTCACATTCCTCCCCCTTCTAATTCTTCATTCTCATTCTTCTCTTTTTTTACTTCAGGCATTTCACCTCCCCAACCTAATTCTTCATTCTCATTCTTCTCTTTTTTTACTTTAGCATTCAAACTCCCTCCCTTCTAATTCTTCTTTCATTCTTCTCTTTTTTTACTTCAGGCATTCACACTCCTCCTTCTAATTCTTCATTCTCATTCTTCTCTTTTTTTACTTCTGGCATTCCCTCCCTCCTTCTAATTCTTCATTCTCATTCTTCTCTTTTTTTTACTTCAGGCATTCACAATTCCCTTCTAATTCTTCTCTTTTTTTCTTCTTTCTCTCAATCTTTTCTTTTTTTTTTTTTTACTTCAGGCATTCCCCCCCTTCTAAATCTTCATTCTCATTCTTCTCTTTTTTTTACTTCAGGCATTCATTCCCTCCCTCCTTCTAATTCTTTTTTCACTTCTCATACTTCTTCTTCTTTTTCTCTTTTTTTTTACTTGCATTCAAACTCCTCCTTCTAATTCTTTTTTCTCATTCTTCTTTTTTTTTTTTCTGGCATTCACACTCCCCCTTCTAATCTTCATTCTCATTCTTCTCTCTTTTTTTTCAGGCATTCCCTCCCCCTTCTAATTCTTCATTCTCATTCTTCTCTTTTTTTTTCAGGCATTTCTTTCCCCCCTTCTAATTCTTCATTCTCATTCTTCTCTTTTTTTACTTCTGGCATTCAACCTCCCCTAAATCTTCATTTCTCATTCTTCTCTTTTTTTTACTTCAGGCATTCACACTCCCCCCTTCTAATTCTTCATTCTCATTCTTCTCTTTTTTTTACTTCTGGCATTCACACTCCCCCCTTCTAAATCTTCATTCTCATTTTTCTCTTTTTTTTACTTCAGGCATTCACACTCCCCGCTTCTAATTCTTCTTTCTCATTCTTCTCTTTTTTTTACTTCAGGCATTCACACTCCCCCCTTCTAATTCTTCATTCTCATTCTTCTCTTTTTTTTACTTCTGGCATTCACACTCCCTCCTTTTAATACTTAATTCTCATTCTTCTCTTTTTTTCTTCTGGCATTCACACTCCCTCCTTCTAATTCTTCTTTCTAATTCTTATCTTTTTTTTTCTTCTGGCATTCACACTCCCCCTTCTAATTCTTCATTCTCATTCTTCTCTTTTTTTTTTATTTCTGGCATTCACACTCCCCCCTTCTAAATCTTCATTCTTCTCTTTTTTTTACTTCAGGCATTCACATTCCCTCCTTCTAATTCTTCATTCTCATTCTTCTTTTTTTTTTTCCCCCTTCTAATTCTTCATTCTCATTTTCTTCTCTTTTTTTACTTCAGGCTCACCCCCCTTCTAATTCTTCCTTCTCATTCTTCTCTTTATTTTACTTCAGGCATTCACACTCCCCCTTCTAAATCTTCATTCTCATTCTTCTCTTTTTTTTACTTCAGGCATTCACACTCCCCCTTCTAATTCTTCATTCTCATTCTTCTCTTTTTTTTTACTTCTGGCATTCACACTCCCTCCTTCTCATTTCATTCTTCTTCTCTTTTTTTTTTACTTCAGGCATTCAAACTCCCTTCTTCTAATTCTTCATTTCATTCTTCTCTTTTTTTTTTTCAGCTTTCACACTCCCTCCTTCTCATTCTTCATTCTCATTCTTCTCTTTTTTTACTTCTGGCATTCACACTCCCCCTTCTAAATTCATTTCTTCTCTTTTTTTGCTTCAGGCATTCCTCCCCCCCTTCTAATTCTTCATTCTCATTCTTCTCTTTTTTTTACTTCTGGCATTCACACTCCCCCCTTCTAATTCTTCATTCTCATTCTTCTCTTTTTTACTTCTAGCATTCCTCACTCCCTTTTCTTCTTCATTCTCATTCTTCTCTTTTTTTACTTCAGGCATTCACACTCCCCCTTCTAATTCTTCATTCTCATTCTTCTCTTTTTTTTTACTTCAGGCATTCACTCCCCCCTTCTCATTCTTCATTCTTCATTCTTCTCTTTTTTTTTTACTTCTGGCATTTCTCCTCCCCCTTCTAATTCTTCATTCTCATTCTTCTCTTTTTTTTTTTGGCATTCCTCCCTCCTTTCATTCTTCATTCTAATTCTTCTCTTTTTTTTACTTTTGGCATTCACACTACCCACTTTTAATTCTTCATTCTTCTCTTTTTTTTACTTCAGGCATTCACACTCCCCCCTTCTAAATCTTCATTCTCATTCTTCTCTTTTTTTTACTTCAGGCATTTACACTCCCCCCTTCTAATTCTTCCTTCTCATTCTTCTCTTTTTTTTACTTCCAGGCATTCACACTCCCCCCCCTTCTAATTCTTCCTTCTCATTCTTCTCTTTTTTCTTCTGGCATTCACACTCCCTCTTTCTAATTCTTCATTCTCATTCTTCTTTTTTTTTTACTTCTTTTTTTCCCTCCCCTTCTAATTCTTCATTCTCATTCTTCTCTTTTTTTTTACTTCTGGCATTCACCTCCCTCTTCTAATTCTTCCTTCATTCTTCTCTTTTTTTCTTGAGCATTTTCCCCCTTCTTCTTCATTCTCATTCTTCTCTTTTTTTTTACTTCTGGCATTCACACTCCCTCCTTCTAATTCTTCATTCTCATTCTTCTCTTTTTTTTTACTTCAGGCATTCACACTCCCCCCTTCTAATTCTTCATTCTCATTCTTCTCTTTTTTTTTTTACTTCAGGCATTCCTCCCCCCTTCTAATTCTTCATTCTCATTCTTCTCTTTTTTTACTTCAGGCATTCACACTCCCCCTTCTAAATCTTCATTCTCATTCTTCTCTTTTTTTTTATTTCAAACATTCACACTCCCTCCTTCTAATTCTTCCTTCTCATTCTTCTCTTTTTTTTACTTCTGGCATTCACCTCCCCCCTTCTAATTCTTCATTCTTCTCATTCTTCTCTTTCTTTACTTCATTTCATTCCACACTCCCCCTTTTAATTCTTCATTTCATTCTTCTCTTTTTTTTACTTCAGGCATTCACTCCCCCCTTCTAATTCTTCTTTCTCATTCTTCTCTTTTTTTTTTCTTAAATTCAAGCATTTCACACTCCCCCCCCTTCTAATTCTTCATTCTCATTCTTCTCTTTTTTTTACTTCAGCATTCTCACTCCCCCTTCTTCTTCATTCTCATTCTTCTCTTTTTTTACTTCAGGCATTCACACTCCCTTCTTCTCATTCTTCATTCTCATTCTTCTCTTTTTTTTACTTCTGGCATTCACCCTCCCCCTTCTAATTCTTCATTCTCATTCTTCTCTTTTTTTACTTCAGGCATTCACTCCCCCTTCTAATTCTTCTTTCTCATTCTTCTCTTTTTTTTTTACTTCTGGCATTCCTCCCCCCTTCTAATTCTTCATTCTCATTCTTCTCTTTTTTTTTTACTTTTGGCATTCACACTCCCCTTCTTCTAATTTCTTCATTCTTCTCTCTTTTTTTACTTCAGGCATTCACCTCCACCCTTCTAATTCTTCCTTCTCTTCTTCTCTTTTTTTTTACTTCTAGGCATTCACTCCCCTTCTAATTCTTCCTTCTCATTCTTCTCTTTTTTTACTTCAAGCATTCACTCTCCCCCTAAATCTTCATTCTCATTCTTCTCTTTTTTACTTCAAGGCATTCACACCCCCCTTCTAATTCTTCCTTCTCATTCTTCTCCTTCTCTTTCCACAATCCTTCTAATTCTTCATTCTCATTCTTCTTTTTTTTACTTCTGGCATTCACAATCCCTCCTTCTAAATCTTCATTTCATTCTTCTTTTTTTTTTTTACTTCTATTCCACCTTCTCCTTCTAATTCTTCATTCTCATTCTTCTCTTTTTTTTACTTTGGCATTCACTCCCCCTTCTAATTCTTCATTCTCATTCTTCTCTTTTTTTTACTTCTGGCATTCACACTCCTTCCTTCTAAATCTTCATTCTTTCTTTTTTTTTTAATTCATCCTCCTTCTAATTCTTCCTTCTCATTCTTCTCTTTATTTTACTTCTGGCATTCACACTCCCCCCTTCTAATTCTTCATTCTCATTCTTCTCTTTATTTTACTTCAGGCATTCACACTCCCCCTTCTAAATCTTCATTCTCATTCTTCTCTTTTTTTTTACTTCATGCATTCACCTCCCTCTTCTAATTCTTCATTCTCATTCTTTCTCTTTTTTTTTCTTCTGGCATTCACCTACCCCCTTCTAATTCTTCATTCTCATTCTTCTTTTTTTACTTCAGCATTCATTCTCCCTTCTTCTCATTCTTCATTCTCATTCTTCTCTTTTTTTACTTCAGGCATTACACTCCCCCTTCTAATTCTTCCTTCTCATTCTTCTCTTTTTTTTTACTTCAGGCATTCACTCCCCCCTTTTATCTTCATTCTCATTCTTCTCTTTTTTTACTTCAGGCATTCACACTCCCCCTTCTAATTCTTCTTCATTCTTCTCTTTATTTTACTTCAGGCATTCACACACCTCCTTTTAATTCTTCATTCTCATTTCTTCTTTTTTTTTTATTCTGGCATTCCACTCCCCTCCTTCTAATTCTTCATTCTCATTCTTCTCTTTTTACTTGCTTGGCATTACACTCCCCCTTCTAATTCTTCCTTCTCATTCTTCTCTTTATTTTACTTCAGGCATTCACACTCCCCCTTCTAATTTCTTCTTTCTCATTCTTCTCTTTTTTTGCTTTACATTCCACTCCCCCCTTGGTCTTCTTCATTCTCATTCTTCTCTTTTTTTTATTTCTGGCATTCACACTCCCTCCTTCTAATTCTTCATTCTCATTCTTCTCTTTATTTTACTTCAGGCATTCACACTCCCTCCTTCTAATTCTTCCTTCTCATTCTTCTCTTTTTTTTACTTCAGGCATTCACACTCCCCCCTTCTAAATCTTCATTCTCATTCTTCTCTTTTTTTACTTCAGGCATTCACACTCCCCCTTCTAATTCTTCATTCTCATTCTTCTCTTTTTTTTACTTCAGGCATTCACACTCCCTCTTCTAATTCTTCATTCTCATTCTTCTCTTTTATTTACTTCTGGCATTCACCTCCCCACTTCTAATTCTTCATTCTCATTCTTCTCTTTTCTTATACTTCAGGCATTCACACTCCCTTCTTCTCATTCTTCATTCTCATTCTTCTCTTTTTTTTTACTTCTGGCATTCACACTCCCCCCTTCTAAATCTTCATTCTCATTTTTCTCTTTTTTTTTCTGGCATTCACCTCCCCCTTCTAATTCTTCTTTCTCATTCTTCTTTTTTTTACTTCAGGCATTCACACTCCCCCTTCTAATTCTTCATTCTCATTCTTCTCTTTTTTTTTCAGGCATTCACCTCCTTCCTTCTAATTCTTCTTTCTCTTCTTCTCTTTTTTTACTTCTGGCATTCACCTCCCCCTTCTCATTCTTCATTCTCATTCTTCTCTTTTTTTTTACTTCAGGCATTCACACTCCCTCCTTCTAATTCTTCATTCTCATTCTTCTCTTTTTTTTACTTCAGGCATTCACACTCCCCCTTCTAAATCTTCATTCTCATTCTTCTCTTTTTTTTTACTTCAGGCTTTCACACTCCCTCCTTCTCATTCTTCATTCTCATTCTTCTCTTTTTTTTTACTTCTGTCATTCACAATCCCCCCTTCTAAATCTCCATTCTTCACTTTTTTTTACTTCAGGCATTCCCCTCCTTCTAATTCTTCATTCTCAGTCTTCTCTTTTTTTTACTTCTGGCATTAATCTTCATCCCCCTTCTAATTCTTCATTCTAATTCTTCATTCTTCTCTTTTTTTACTTCTGGCATTCACCTCCCTTCCTTCTTCCTTCTCATTCTTCTCTTTTTTTTACTTCAGGCATTCACCTCCCCCCTTCTAATTCTTCATTCTCATTTCTTCTCTTTTTAATTCAGGCATTCACACTCCCTCTTTTCTAATTCTTCATTCTCATTCTTCATTTTTTTTTACTTCTGGCATTCACACTCCCCCCTTCTAAATCTTCCTTCTCATTCTTCTCTTTTTTTTTTCCCCCTTCATCTTGTTTCACTTCCCCCTTCTAATTCTTCTTTCTCATTCTTCTCTTTTTTTTACTTCAGGCATTCACCTCCCCCCTTCTCATTCTTCATTCTCATTCTTCTCTTTTTTTTTTTTACTTCTGGCATTCACCTCCTTCCTTCTTTATTCATTCTTCATTCTTCTCTTTTTTTTACTTCAGGCATTCACACTCCCCCCTTCTAAATCTTCATTCTCATTCTTCTCTTTTTTTTTTAATTCAGGCATTCCACCTCCCTTTACAATTCTTCTTTCTCATTCTTCTCTTTTTTTACTTCTGGCATTCCTCCCCTTCTAATTCTTCATTCTCATTCTTTTTTTTTTACTTCAGGCATTCACACTCCTTCCTTCTACTTATTCCTTCTCATTCTTCTCTTTTTCTCTTTAGGCATTTCCCTCCCCCTTCTTCTTCATTCTCATTCTTCTCTTTTTTTACTTCAGGCATTCACCTCCCCCTTCTAATTCTTCATTCTCATTCTTCTCTTTTTTTTTACTTCAGGCATTCACCTCCCTTCTCTTCTTCATTCTTCATTTCTTTCATTCTCATCCCCCTTCTCATTCTTCATTTTTTCTTCTCTTTTTTTTTATCTCCCATTCTCCTTCTCATTCTTCATTCTTCATTCTTCATTTCTTCTTTTTTTTACTTTTGGCATTCACACCTCCCCCTTTCTAATTCTTCATTCTTCTTCTCTTTTTTTACTTCAGGCATTTTCTCCCCCCTTCTAATTCTTCATTCTCATTCTTCTCTTTTTTTTACTTCTGGCATTTACATCGTCATTCTTCCTTTTTTTTTCTAATTCTTCCTTCTCATTCATTCTTCTTTTTTTTTACTTCTGGCATTCCTCCCCCCTTTTAATTCTTCATTCTCATTCTTCTCTTCCAGAGCATTCCCCCTCCCTAATTTTAAATCTTCATTCTTCTCTTTTTTTTACTTTTGGCAAATTCACCCTTTTTAAATCTTCATTCTCATTCTTCTCTCTTTTTTTCTTGGCATTCTCCCCCCCTTCTAATTCTTCATTCTCATTCTTCTTTTTTACTTCAGGCATTCACTTCCTCCTTCTAATTCTTCATTCTCATTCTTCTCTTTTTTTTGCTTCAGGCATTCACACTCCCTCCTTCTCAATTCTTCTTTCTCATTCTTCTTTTTTTTTTACTTCAGGCATTCCCTCCCCCTTCTAATTCTTCCTTCTCATTCTTCTCTTTTTTTTACTTCAGGCATTCACACTCCTCCTTCTAATTCTTCATTCTCATTCTTTTTTTTTTTTTACTTCAGGCATTCACACTCCCCATTCTAATTCTTCTTTCTCATTCTTCTCTTTTTTTTTACTTCAGCATTCCCTCCCCCTTCTAATTCTTCCTTCTCATTCTTCTCTTTTTTTACTTCAGGCATTCACTCTCCCCCCTTCTAATTCTTCTTTCTCATTCTTCTCTTTTTTTTTTACTTCAGGCATTCTTCTTCTAATTCTTCCTTTCATTCTTCTCTTTTTTTTACTTCTGGCATTCACCTCCCCCCTTCTAATTCTTCCTTCTCATTCTTCTCTTTTTTTTACTTTCAGGCATTCACACTCCCTTCTTCTTCTTCAATTCTTCTCCTTCAGTATTCCTTTTCCTTCCCTTCTTCTTCTTTCTCATTCTTCATTCTCATTTTACTTCTGGCATTCAAACTCCCCCTTCTAATTCTTCTTTCTCATTCTTCTCTTTTTTTTTACTTCAGGCATTCACCTCCCCCTTCTAATTCTTCATTCTCATTCTTCTCTTTTTTTTTTTTTACTTCTTCTTTCCCTCCTTCCTTCTAATTCTTCTCTTTTTTTTTCTTCTTTTATTCACAATCCTTCATTTAAATCTTCTCTTCTCTTTTTTTTACTTCTAATTCTCCCCTTCTCTATTCTTCATTCTATTCTTCTCTTTTTTACTTCTGGCATTCACACTCCCCCCTTCTAATTCTTCATTCTCATTCTTCTCTTTTTTACTTAGCATTCACACTCCCCCCCTTCTAATTCTTCATTCTCTTCTCTTTTTTTTACTTCTGGCATTCACACTCCCCTTCCTTCTTCATTCTCATTCTTCTCTTTTTTTACTTCTGGCATTCACCTCCCCCTTCTAATTCTTCATTCTCATTCTTCTCTTTTTTTTACTTCAAGCATTCTCCTCCCCCTTCTAATTCTTCATTCTCATTCTTCTCTTTTTTTTTTTTTACTTCCCCCTTCTAATTCTTCATTCTCATTCTTCTCTTTTTTTTACTTCCATTTCTCCATTCTTCATTCTCATTCTTCTCTTTTTACTTCAAGGCATTCCCACTCCTCCCTTCTAATTCTTCTTTCTCATTCTTCTCTTTTTTTACTTTAGCATTCACCTCCCCCTTCTAATTCTTCATTCTCATTCTTCTCTTTTTTTACTTCAGGCATTCCCCCTCCCTCCTTCTTCATTCTTCTTTTTTTTTTCTCATTCTTCTCCCCCCTTCTAATTTTTCTCATTCTTCTCTTTTTTTTGAGCATTACCTCCTTTCTCATTCTTCATTCTCCCTCCTTCTCATTCTTCATTCTCATTCTTCTCTTTTTTTTTTTTTACTCCAGGCACTCCCTCCCTCATTTTTTCATTCTTCATTCTTTCTTTTTTTCTTTTGGCATTCTACCTCTTCTAATTTTTTTTCTCTTTTTTTTACTTCAGGCACTACCCCTTCTAATTCTTCATTCTCATTCTTCTCTTTTTTTACTTCAGGCATTCACACTCCCCTTCTAATTCTTCCTTCTCATTCTTCTCTTTTTTTACTTCAGGCATTCACCTCCCCCTTTTAATTCTTCATTCTCATTCTTCTCTTTTTTTACTTCAGGCATTCACCTCCCCCTTCTAATTCTTCATTCTCATTCTTCTCTTTTTTTTCAGGCATTACTTCTAAATCTTCATTCTCATTCTTCTCTTTTAATTCTTCCTCCTTCTTTCCTAATTCTTCTTCTCATTCTTCTCTTTTTACTTCTGGCCATTCCTCCTCCTTTTAATTCTTCCTTCTCATTCTTCTCTTTTTTTTACTTCAGGCATTCACCACTCCCCTTTCTAATTCTTCATTCTCATTCTTCTCTTTTTTTTACTTCTGGCATTCACCTCCTCCTTCTAATTCTTCATTCTCATTCTTCTCTTTTTTTATTTCTGGCATTCACACTCCCCTTCTAATTCTTCTTTTCTCATTCTTCTCTTTTTTTTTACTTCCCACAGGCATTCTAATTCTTCACTCCCCTTCTAAATCTTCATTTCTCATTCTTCTCTTTTTTTTTACTTCAGGCATTTCCCTCCCCCTTCTAATTCTTCCTTCTCATTCTCATTCTTTCTTTTTTTTTACTTCTTTATTCACCTTTTATAATTCTTCATTCTCATTCTTCTCTTTTTTACCTCTCCCCCTAATTCTTCATTCTCATTCTTCTCTTTTTTTACTTCTGGCATTCACACCCCCTTCTTCTTCATTCTCATTTTTTCTCTTTTTTTAACTTCAGGCATTCTCCCCCTTCTAATTCTTCTTTCTCATTTTTTTTTTTTTCTTCAGGCATTCACTCCCCCCCTTCTAATTCTTCATTCTCATTCTTCTTTTTTTTTTCAGGCATTCACATTCCTCCTTCTAATTCTTCATTCTCATTCTTCTCTTTTTTTACTTCTGGCATTCACCTCCCTCCTTCTAATTCTTCATTCTCATTCTTCTCTTTTTTAGCACTCCCCCCCTTCTAATTCTTCTTCTCATTTCTTCTCTTTTTTTTGCTTCAGGCATTCATTCCCCCCTTCTAATTCTCATTCTCATTCTTCTCTTTTTACTTCTTTTCACACTCCCCCTTCTAAATCTTCATTCTCATTCTTCTCTTTTTTTTTTTTTTGTCATTCACAATCCCCCTAAACCTCCATTCTTCTTTTTTACTTCTTCTTTCTCATTCTTCTCTCTTTTTTTTTACTTCCAGGCATTCCTCCCTACTTCTAATTCTTCCTTCTCATTCTTCTCTTTTTTTACTTCTGGCATTCACACTCCCCCCTTCTAAATCATTCTCATTCTTCTCTTTTTTTTTTACTTTTTCTAATTCTTCATTCTCATTCTTCTCTTTTTTTTTTACTTCCTGGCATTTAATTCTTCCCTTTCATTTCTTCTTTTTTTTACTTCTGGCATTCACCTCCCCTTCTAATTCTTCTTTTCTCATTCTTCTCTTTATTTTTACTTCAGGCATTCACACCCCCCTTCTAATTCTTCATTCTCATTCTTCTCTTTTTTTTACTTCAGTCTTTCACACTCCTTCCTTCTCTTCTTCATTCTCATTCTTCTCTTTTTTTACTTCTGGCATTCACCTCCCCCTTTTAAATCTTCATTCCATTCTTCTCTTTTTTTTACTTAATTCTTCTTTCACACTCCTCCTTTTTTTTCTTCATTCTCATTTCTTCTCTCTTTTTTTACTTCCATTCACCTCCTTCCTTCTAATTTATTCCTTCTCCTTCTAATTTCTTCAGGCATTCACACTAATTCTTCTCTTTCATTTTCTCTTTTTTTGGCATTCACTCCTTCCTTCTAAATCTTCATTCTCTTCTTCCTTTTTTTTTCTTCTGGCATTCACCTCCCCACTTCTAATTCTTCATTCTCTTCTTCTTTTTTTTTTAATTCTGGCTCCCTCCCTCTTTCTAATTCTTCATTCTCATTCTTCTCTTTTTTTACTTCTGGCATTCACACACCCTCCCTTCTATTCTTCCTTCTCATTCTTCTCTTTTTTTGCTTCAGGCATTCACCTCCCTCCTTCTAATTCTTCTTTCTCATTTCTTCTCTTTTTTTTCTTCAGGCATTCACACCTCCTTCTAAATTCTTCATTTCTCATTCTTCTCTTTTTTTACTTCAGGCATTCCTCCCCCCCTTCTAATTCTTCCTTTTTCTCATTCTTCTCTTTATTTTACTTCTCTTTTTTTTGCATTCACACTCCCCTTCTAAATCTTCATTCTCATTCTTTCTTTTTTTTAATTCAGGCATTCACCTCCCCCCTTCTAATTCTTCATTCTTCTCTTTTTTACTTCTTCTCTTTTCTTCATTTTCTCTTTTTTTTAGCATCCCCTCCCCCTTCAATTCTTCATTCTCATTCTTCTTTTTTTTACTTCAGGCATTCCTCCTTCCTTCAATTATTCCTTCTCATTCTTCTCTTTATTTTACTTCAGGCATTCACCTCCCCCCCTTCTCTTCATTTCACTTCTTTCTTTTTTTTTTTTTTTACCTTCTTCTCTTTTTTTTACTTCAGGCTTTCTTCTTCATTCTCATTCTTCTCTTTTTTTTTTACTTCAGCATTCCACCTCCCCTTCTAATTCTTCATTCTCATTTCTTTTTTTTTTTTACTTCAGGCATTCACATTCCCTCCTTCTAATTCTTCATTCTCAGTCTTTCTTCTTTTCCTTTTTTTACTTCACTTCAGGCATTCCTCCTTCTTCTTCATTCTCATTCTTCTCTTTTTTTACTTCAGGCATTCACACTCCCTCCTTCTAATTCTTCATTCTCATTGTCCTCTTTTTTTACTTCAGGCATTCACCTCCCCTCCTTCTAAATCTTCATTCTCATTCTTCTCTTTTTTTTTTGCTTCTGGCATTCCCTCCCCCTTCTAATTCTTGTTCTCATTCTTCTCTTTTTTTTTTACTTCAGGCAATTCCTCCCTTCCTTCTAAATCTTCTTTTCATTCTTCTCTTTTTTTACTTCAGGCATTCACACTCCCCCTTCTAATTCTTCATTCTCATTCTTCTCTTTTTTTGAAACTTCTCCCCTCCTTCCCACTCATTTCTTCTCTTTTTTTTTTTTAATTTCTTCATTCCCCTTCTTCTTCATTTTTTTTTACTTTTGGCATTCACATTACCTACTTCCTAAATCTTCATTCTTCTTCTCTTTTTTTTCCTTCTGGCATTCCCTCCCTTCCTAATTCTTCATTCCATTCTTCCCTGGCCTTCCTCCCCCCTTAATTCTTCATTCTCATTCTTCTCTTTTTTTTTACTTCAGGCTTCACACTCCCCTTCAATTCCCATTTCGTTCTTCTCTTCTTTTTTTACTTTCTGGCATTTCACACTCCCCTTCTGAATCTTCATTCTCATTCTTCTCTTTTTTTACTTCAGGCATTCACTCCCCCCTTCTAATTCTTCATTCTCATTCTTCTTCTCTTTTTTTTACTTCAGGCTTCACACTCCCCTCCTTCCTTCATTCTTCATTCTTCTCTTTTTTAATTTCTGGCATTCACTCCCCCTTCTAATTCTTCATTCTTCTCTTTTTTTTTTTTACTTCAGAGGCATTCACTCCCTCCTTCTAATTCTTCATTCTCATTCTTCTCTTTCTTTTATTTCAGGCATTCCTCCCCTCCTTCTAATTCTTCCTTCTCATTCTTCTCTTTATTTTACTTCAGGCATTTCCCCCCCTTTTCCTTCATTCTCATTTCTTCTCTTTTTGAGCATTCTCATTCTTCTCTTTCATTCTTCTCCTTCCTTTGAGCATTCCCCACTTCCCCCCTTCTAATTCTTCTCTTTTTTTTTTCATTGTCCTCTTTCTAATTTTCTTCAGGCTTCTCTTTTTTTTCCCCCCACTTTTTAAATCTTCTAATTCTTCATTCTCATTCTCTCTTTTTTTTATTTCAGGCATTCTACACCCTCCTTCCTAATTCAGCATTCTCATTCTTCTCTTTATTTTCATCTAATTCTTCATTCTCATTCTTCTCTTTTTTTACTTCAGGCATTCCACTCCCCCTTCTAATTCTTCTTTCTCCACTCCCCCTTTTTAAATCTTCTTTCTCATTCTTCTCTTTTTTTACTTCAGGCATTCACAGGCATTCTAATTCTTCCCCTTTTTTTTCTAATTCTTCATTCATTCTTCTCATTTTTTTTTTTTTTTTCAGGCTTTCCTCCCTCCTTCTAATTCTTCATTCTTCTCTTTTTTTTTTTAATTTCTGGCATTCACACTCCCCCTTCTAAATCTTCATTCTTCTTTTTTTTTTTACTTCAATTCCACACATTACCTCCTTCTTAATTTTCATTCTCCAGTCTTCTCTTTTTCCTTCTTCTCATTTTCATTCCTCCCCCCTTCTAATTCTTCATTCTCATTCTTCTCTTTGTTTACTTCCAGGCATTCCTCCCCTTCTTCTAATTCTTCGTTCAATCTTCTCTTTTTATGCTTTGAGCATTACACACTCCCCTCCTTCTAATTCTTCCTTGTCATTCTTCTCTTTATTTTA
>CAHIKZ030002158.1:0-92500 GCA_903632075.3 Acanthosepion pharaonis
AAGCAAAGATATATTTTGCATGTCAAGATAAAATTTTAAAACATACAAAATTTAAAGAGTTTGTGGTGCGAAGATGGATATAAACACCAATACAGTCAATCATCAAATGACAAAAAAATGGTTTCTGAGTCGGAGGATCTACACATCGTTCCGGTTAATAAATTAATCCTTTGAAAATAAATATTTAACATTTTCTAACCAACGGTTTACCAACAACAAAAAAACATGCTTCATGATACTTTTAAAGAGTATTTATGTATAGTCTCTAGAGTCTAGACAGACAAAAGCAGTAAGGAGATAGATACAGATATATATGTGACATCAGTTCATGACAGCTTTAAAGAGATTCCTTTATTAATTCACCTGTCTTCCTCAGCAAGTTACATGAGACATACGGTATGTGACAATAACACTTTCCTCCTCACTTTCTCCATTGCCTTTTTTTTTTCACACTCACATGTGGAGAAATCCCATTTCATCTTAAAATCTACAAACAAGGAGTGTTAAGAACTTTAATAGTCATACATGGTTAGACAAATTTAGTTATAAAAACAAGAAAATAAAAATTCCACATAAAACTTCATAAGGGTTATTATATTGTAAAAACATTTGAAAATTCCAACAATGTCAAAATAAATGAATTCCAAATATATAATGACTTTATATATATTTATATATTTACTTTATATTTATTCATATTTACTTTATATATATATTTATATACTGAACTAGGCATGTGGAGCGAAGATGAAAATAAACATTCAGACAGTCAATCATCAAATGACAAAAAAATGTTTTCTGAGTCAGAGGATCCATGCCTTCTTCTGGTTAATAGATTAAACCATTGGAAATAAATATTAGCACAGGCTCAGACTTTACACATTAAACTAACCTTGTGTCACATCCTGCCAGTGTGAGGTGGCAAGAAAATACAATCACTTCTCAGCCTATTGGCTAAGATCTAAGTGTAGTATCTGTTCTTATCAGCTTAATCTAATTCTCTCTCTCCACTTTTATCTTTCTTTCTTTCATTTTCTCACTGAAACCAAGTAGTATCAAAATGGAATAGTCCATTATTTATTAGGTATTGGCAGGTGATGTTAAATACTTCTATATTTTTTTCCTTCTTTCTTTCATTTTCTCACTGAAACCAAGTAGCATGACTGATGTCTTTTTCATCTTTCCATACATCAAAATGGAATAGTCCATTATTTATTAGGTATTGGCAGATGTTAAATACTTCTATATTTCTTTCCTTCTTTCTTTCATTTTCTCAGTGAAACCAAGTAGTGTCTTTGATATTTCATTTCTGTATTTTCACATGGTCAAAATGGAATAGTCCATTATTTATGAGCTACTCACAGGGCATAACATTTGTGCGAACTAAAGGAGGAACAAGCACAATTATAATAGGATTTTTTTTTATTAAACAGACTTTCCATGTCAAAATTTTAATCAGGATAATGGTGACATCCAAGAGCATTTAGTGTGTTATAAAGAGCAAACTCGTTTCTTGAATGTCTCACATATTGAACAAATCGGTTTTTGAACAGAAAATTCAAGATGAAAATGCCTTAGTTATTAAACAAAATTTCAGTTCTCAAACAACATTGCCAAACCGAGCCAACCTGAGCAGAATCATTTCTGAGTCGACCGCAATGTCGTGTACATTTGTTTGTTGTGCTTTTCTTTTCCAGTTTTATTGTACTGTGCCTTTTTTTCTCTTCATTATCCCTTAGTCATGCTTCCAAAGAAAGCTAGACATGATACTGGTAAAGTAAAAACAAAAGTTAAGAGAAAAACAATTGTTGATGATATTGTCTCTTCCTACTCAGTCTAGCATGGCAAAAACTTAATGATCTATACTATTCTTATAAATAAAGAGATGATGATGTCTTTCCTCCCTTTTTCTAAACAATAACATCTCTTTCCTTCCCCTTCCACTTACACCATCAACTCTCCTACTTACATGTACAGTAAAATTGAAGTATTCATCTATATTTTTATCTATTTAGTATTGGGTTTATTTATTTTTTCTTAGATTTAATGATTTTCATTAGTTTTGTGTATAAACTTGTGCCTAAAGTACTGTTGTTAAAGTTTAAATAAGCAATCATCTTGGGACCAGGAATGGATTAATTCAATTTACATTTATTCCTATTGAAAAAATATTTTCGGTTATCGAACATTTCGGGTTACAGATGGGCTTCAGGAACAAATTATATTTGTGAATCATGGTTCCACTGTATTTTAAGTCTTTTTTTTATGTTTGTGTATTCTTTTCTTTAAATCCCTGGATATTTCAATGATGTATTTTGAGGGCATTGTTAACATTCTATTTGACAAACTCCTGTTTCTGATGTAAAGTTTCATTGCTCTCCATTTTATATTTGAAACTATTTTTCAAGTGTTTGTGATGATTTTTCTATTGAGCATAGTTAAGTTTCTTTCAAGTTCTTTAGTTATGGAATTCATACGTAATATAATGTGCTTAGTTTTTGTCTTGTTATTTATAATTTCTCCTTTTTATTATGGATTTTGTATGCTTTTCATTGAGCATTATAACTAAAATAACTAGGATCGTGGGCTACTTGATTGGCAAAAAAGTCTCATCATTTTACAGTTGAAATGGTTAGATGCAAATTTTATACATATTCTGTTCACAGTTTGGCATGGTTGTTATCAAAAGTGTGAATTGCAAATCAGAAATACCAAAATCAAACAAGTGTGGAAATTTAAATATCTGTGAAGTGTTTTAACAGAGGACAGAAAGAGCGACATTGAAATCTGAAGGTGTATTGAGATAACCATGGAAGCATTCCAAAAGCTAAGCAGAGTAATAAGAAATAGGAAAATTTTACTAAAAACAAGGAAAAGAGTACTAAACTCTTATGTGATATCTGTCCTCCTGTATGGCACTGAGTGCTGGACAATCTTTTCAAACATAAAGAGGAGACTTGAAGCAACAGAAATGTTGTTCTACAGAAGGATGCTGAGAATAACTTGGAATAAACATGTGACCAGCGACAACGTTTTAGAGAAAATGGGGACTGTTATATACCTATGAACACTAATGTGTATGTCCCAATCCTTATAAATACATTGGACACTATTGTAAGTGGGGGTAATAGGCTGTCTATGTAGTCCACCTCTAGCAGTGGTTTACCTACTTCATGTCACTGGCGAGTATTGTATTTTGTCGATGTTATAAAGATTTCCATTTCATTTCCAACCTCCATTTTGGTTATTTCTCATTCAGTAACCCTTTCTAGGTTACCACAAAAACAAAAAGTTTTAAGGAAAATAGGAATAAAAAAGACATTTTTAAGTAGAATCACAAAAAAATGGTTTCAATTTCTGGAAACACATAATGAGGAAAGAGAGCTTAGTGAATTTGAAACTCATAACACATATTGAAGGTAAGATAAAACTGAGTAACCGACCAAAGTGTAAATGGATTACAAAGGTGGACAAGGAAAGATAATAAGCTAAATATTGCTAAGAACTACAAAAGACAGGAAGTTGTGGAGAACCATTATCGCTTATGTCTTGAAAGGAAACAACTTATGAAGGAAGAAGATACTTTGGGCCGAACATGTGAGCAGTGACAAAGTTTTAGAGAAAATGGAAACAAAAAGTTTTAAGGAAAATAGAAATAAAAAAGACATTTTTAAGTAGAATCACAAAAAAATGGTTTCAATTTCTGGAAACACATAATGAGGAAAGAGAGCTTAGTGAATTTGACACTCACAACACATATTGAAGGTAAGATGAAACCGAGTAACCGACCAAAGTGTAAATGGATTACAAAGGTGGACACGGAAAAATAATAATAAGCTAAATATTGCTAAGAACTACAAAAGACAGAAGTTGTGGAGAACCATTATCATTTATGTATTGAAAGGACATGACTCATGAAGGAAGAAGATACCACATTTTTTTCTGCTCTCATTAGTAAAAATAATATGCACTTTCTTTCTTTTTTTTTTCTTAAGACTTGCGATTTCTTCATAACTTTAGATAAAGAGAGACCTTCACATACAAATCAGTGGATGTTGCTCTTGTAGTCAGGAAATCATTGCAGACCAGGTGGATTTACTGTGGAGGAGATAACCTAATTTTTTTTTTTAAGATGCGATTTATTCATAACTTTTTAGATAAAAGAGACCTTCACATACAAAATCAGTGATGTTGCTCTTGTAGTCAGAATTTACTGGGAAATCATTGCAGACCAGGTGGATTTAACTGTGGAGGAGATAACCTAATTTTTTTTTTTTTTTTTTAAGACTTGCGATTTCTTCATAATTTTTTTTTTTTTTTAGATAAAAGAGACCTTCACACAAAAAATCAGTGATGTTGCTCTTGTAGTCAGGAAATCATTGCAGACCAGGTGGATTTACTGTGGAGGAGATAACCTAATTTTTTTTTTTTAAGACTTGCGATTTCTTCATAACTTTTAGATAAATTAGACCTTCACATACAAAATCAGTGATGTTGCTCTTGTAGTCAGGAAATCATTGCAGACCAATTTCTGTGGAGAGATAACCTAATAAGACTTGCGATTTCTTCATAACTTCTTTTTAGATAAAGAGAGACCTTCACATACAAAAAAAATCAGTGATGTTGCTCTTGTAGTCAGAAATCATTGCAGACAGGTGGATTTACTGTGGAGGAGATAACCTATTTTTTTTTTTAAGACTTGATTTCTTCATAACTTCTTTAGATAAAGAGAGACCTTCACATACAAAATCAGTGATGTTGCTCTTGTAGTCAGAAATCATTGCAGACCACTTAAATAAAGATTTCTTCATAACTTCTTTAGATTAGATTTCACAAAAATCAGTGATGTTGCTCTTGAGGAGAAATCATTAACCTAATTTACTTTTAATTTTTTTTTTTTAAGACTTGCGATTTCTTCATAACTTCTTTAGATAAAGAGACCTTCACATACAAAATCAGTGATGTTGCTCTTGTAGTCAGGAAATCATTGCAGACCAGGTGATTTACTGTGGAGGAGATAACCTAATTTTTTTTTTTTTAAGACTTGCGATTTCTTCATAACTTCTTTAGATAAAGAGAGACCTTCACATACAAAATCAGTGATGTTGCTCTTGTGCAGCAGTCACTGTGGGATAAAATCATTGACCTTCACATACAAAATCAGACCAGGTGGATTTACTGTGGAGGGAGATAACCTAATTTTTTTTTTCTTAAGACTTCAGTGATTTCTTCGTGGGGAAAACATTGCAGACCAGATTTTTAGATAAAGAGATTTCTTCCTTCACATACAAAAATCAGTGATGTTGCTTTTGTAGTCAGGAAATTTTGCAGACCAATTGGATTTACTGTGGAGGAGATAACCTAATTTTTTTTTTTTAAGAGCGATTTCTTCATAACTTCTTTTGAAAAAAGAGACCTTCACAAAAATCAGTGATGTTGCTCTTGTAGTCAGGAAAATTGCAGACCAGGTGGATTTACTGTGGAGGAGATAACCCTAATTTTTTTTTTTTAAGACTTGCGATTTCTTCATAACTTTAGATAACCTTCACATACAAAATCAGTGATGTTTTTTTTTTCATTGCATGTTGCTCCAGGTGGATTTACTGTGGAGAGATAACCTAATTTTTTTTTTTTTTAAGACTTCATTTCTTCATAACTTCTTTAGATAAAGAGAGACCTTCATACAAAATCAGTGATGTTGCTCTTGTAGTCAGGAATCAATTTTTTTTTTTTTTTTTGACAGACCAACTTCTTTAGTGGATTTACAAAAATGTGGAGGAGAATAACCTAATTTTTTTTTTTTTTTTAAGACTTGCGATTTCTTCATAACTTCTTTAGATAAAGAGACCTTCACATACAAAATCAGTGATGTTGCTCTTGTAGTCAGGAAATCATTGCAGACCAGGTGGATTTACTGTGGAGGAGATAACCTAATTTTTTTTTTAAGACTTATGATTTCTTCATAACTTTTTTAGATAAAAGAGAGACCTTCATACAAAATCAGTGATGTTGCTCTTGTAGTCAGGAAATCATTGCAGACCAGGTGGATTTACTGTGGAGGAGATAACCTAATTTTTTTTTTTTTTTAAGACTTGCGATTTCTTCATAACTTCTTTAGATAAAGAGAGACCTTCACATACAAAATCAGTGATGTTGCTCTTGTAGTCAGGGAAATCATTGCAGACCAGGTGGATTTACTGTGGAGAGATAACCTAATTTTTTTTTTTTTTTTTAAGACTTGCGATTTCTTCATAACTTCTTTAGATAAAGAGAGACCTTCACATACAAAATCAGTGATGTTGCTCTTGTAGTCAGGAAATCATTGCAGACCAGGTGGATTTACTGTGGAGGAGATAACCTAATTTTTTTTTTTTTTAAGACTTGCGATTTCTTCATAAATTCTTTAGATAAAGAGAGAGACCACATACAAAATCAGTGATGTTGTCATTGTTCAGGGGAAATCATTGCAGACCAGGTGGATTTTACTGTGGAGGAGATAACCTAATTTTTTTTTTTTTTTTAAGACTTGCGATTTCTTCATAACTTCTTTAGATAAAGAGAGACCTTCACATACAAAATCAGTGTTGCTCTTGTAGTCATCATTGCAGACAAACTGTGGAGGAGATAACCTAATTTTTTTTTTTAAGATGATTTCTTCATAACTTCTTTAGATGACCTTCATACAAAATCAGTGATGTTGCTCTTGTAGTCAGGAAATCATTGCAGACCAATATGTGGATTTACTATGGAGGAGATAGACCTAATTTTTTTTTTTTTTAAGACTTGCGATTTCTTCATAACTTCTTTAGATAAAAGAGAGACCTTCACATACAAAATCAGTGATTTTTGCTCTTGTAGTCAGGAAATCATTGCAGACCAGGTGGATTTACTGTGGAGGAGATAACCTAATTTTTTTTTTTTTAAGACTCACGATTTCTTCATAACTTCTTTAGATAAAGAGAGACCTTCACATACAAAATCAGTGATGTTGCTCTTGTAGTCAGGGAAATCATTGCAGACCAGGTGGATTTACTGTGGAGGATAACCTAATTTTTTTTTTTTTTCCTTTAATTTTTTTTTTAGAGACCTTTACAAAATCAGTGATTTCTTCATAAAGAAAGAAGACCTTCACATACAAAATCAGTGATGTTGCTCTTGTAGTCAGGAAATCATTGCAGACCAGGTGGATTTACTGTGGAGGAGATAACCTAATTTTTTTTTTTTTTGAAGACTTTGCGATTTCTTCATAACTTTTTAGATAAAGAGAGACCTTCACATACAAAATCAGTGATGTTGCTCTTGTAGTCAGAAATCATTGCAGACCAGGTGGATTTACTGTGGAGGAGATAACCTAATTTTTTTTTTTTTTTTTTAACTTCTTTAGATAAAAGAGACACATAAAAATCAGTCATTGCTCTTTTTTCATAACAGGTGGATTTCTGTTAGATAATAAAAGAGAGATTTCTATACACTACAAAATACAAAATCAGTGATGTTGCTCTTGTAGTCAGAAATCATTGCAGACCAGGTGGATTTACTGTGGAGGAGATAACCTAATTTTTTTTTTTTTTTTAAGACTTGCGATTTCTTCATAACTTCTTTAGATAAAAGAGACCTTCACATACAAAATCAGTGATGTTGCTCTTGTAGTCAGGAAATCATTGCAGACCAGGTGGATTTACTGTGGAGGAGATAACCTAATTTTTTTTTAAGACTTGCGATTTCTTCATAACTTCTATTTTAGATAAGAGAGACCTTCACATACAAAATCAGTGATGTTGCTCTTGTAGTCAATTGCAGACCAGGTGGATTTACTGTGGAGGAGATAACCTAATTTTTTTTTTTTTTTTAAGACTCAGATTTTTCTTCATAACCTTTAGATAAAAGAGACCTTCACATACAAAATCAGTGATGTTGCTCTTGTAGTTAAATCAGGAAATCATTCAGATAACTAATTTTTTTTTTTTTTTAAGGTGGATTTACAAAACAGTGATGTTGGTCAGGAGAGACTTGCGAACTCTTTAGATAAAAGAGAGACCTTCACAAAGCAAAATCAGTGATTTTTTTTTTTTTAAGACTTAAGGTGGATTTCTTCATAACTTCTTTAGATAAAGAGACCTTCACATACAAAATCAGTGATGTTGCTTTTGTAGTCAGGAAATCATTGCAGACCAGGTGGATTTACTGTGGAGGAGATAACCTAATTTTTTTTTTAAGACTTGCGATTTCTTCATTTTTTCTTTAGATAAAGAGAGACCTTCACAAATACAAAATCAGTGATGTTGCAAACAAAAGTCAGGGAAATTCATTGCAGACCAGGTGGATTTACTGGAGGAGATAACCTAATTTTTTTTTTTTAAGACTTGGATTTCTTCATAACTTTTTTAGATAAAGAGAGACCTTCACATACAAAATCAGTGATGTTTGTCTTGAAGTCAGGAAATCATTGCAGACCAGGTGGATTTACTGTGGAGGAGATAACCTAATTTTTTTTTTTTTTTAAGAAAACTTCTTTAGATAAAGAGAGACCTTCATACAAAATCAGTGATGTTGCTTTTGTAGTCAGGAAATCATTGCAGACCAGGTGGATTTACTGTGGAGGAGATAACCCTAATTTTTTTTTAAGACTTTTTTTTTTTTTAGATAAGACCTTAAAATCAGTGATTGCCTATTGTAAAATCATTAACTTACTTTTATTTTTTTTTTTTTTTTAAAGAGAGACTTCTTTAGATAAAGAGAGAGATTCACATAAAATCAGTGATTGAACTTTTGTAGTCAGGGAAATCATTGCAGACCAGGTGGATTTACTGTGGAGGAGATAACCCTAATTTTTTTTTTTAAGACTTGCGATTTCTTTTTTTTTCACATACAAAATAGTGATGTTGCTTTTGTAGTCAGGAAATCATTGCAGACCAGGTGGATTTTTAACCTAATTTTTTTTTTTTTAAAACACTTGTTTCTTTTATTTAGATAAAGAGAGACCATACATAAGACAAAATTTTTTTTTGCTTTTAGTCGAGGAAATCATTGCAGACCAGGTGGATTTAGTGGAGGAGATAACCTAATTTTTTTTTTTTTTTTTTAAGAAGATTTCTTTACATAAAAATTTAGATAAAGAAATTATCACATACAAATCAATTTTTTTTTTTTTTTGTTCTTGTAGTCAGGAAATCATTGCAGAAGGTGGATTTACTGTGAGGAGATAACCTAATTTTTTTTTTTTAAGACTTCATTTTCTTCATAACTTCTTTAGATAAAGAGAGACCTTCACATACAAAATCAGTGATGTTGCTCTTGTAGTCAGGAAATCATTGCAGACCAGGTGATTTACTGTGGAGATAACCTAATTTTTTTTTTTTTTAAGACTTGCGATTTCTTCATAACTTCTTTAGATAAAGAGAGACCTTCACATACAAAATCAGTGATGTTGCTCTTGTAGTCAGGAAATCATTGCAGACCAGGTGGATTTACTGTGGAGGAGATAACCTAATTTTTTTTTTTTTTAAGACTTTGATTTCTTTAACTTCTTTAGATAAAGAGAGACCTTCACATACAAAATCAGTGATGTTGGTCTTGTAGTCAAATCATTGCAGACCAGGTGGATTTACTGTGGAGGAGATAACTAATTTTTTTTTAAGATCATGATTTCT
This sequence comes from Acanthosepion pharaonis, assembly GCA_903632075.3. Classification (NCBI taxonomy): domain Eukaryota; kingdom Metazoa; phylum Mollusca; class Cephalopoda; order Sepiida; family Sepiidae; genus Acanthosepion; species Acanthosepion pharaonis. The sequence goes on from CAHIKZ030002158.1 coordinate 9,651, forward strand.
TCATAACTTTAGGATAAAGATTTTTCTTTTGAATCATTGCAGACAGGACAAAATCAGTGATGTTGTTCTTGAGAAGAAATCATTGCAGACCAGGTGGATTTACTGTGGAGGAGATAACCTAATTTTTTTTTTTTTTAAGACAGATTTCTTCATAACTTCATAAAGAGAGACCTTCACATACAAAATCAGTTTTTGTGGAAATCATTGCAGACCAGGTGGATTTACTGTGGAGGAGATAACCTAATTTTTTTTTTTTTTTAAGACTTGCGATTTCTTCATAACTTCTTTAGATAAAGAGAGACCTTCACATAGAAAAATCAGTGATGTTGCTTTGTAGTCAGGAAATCATTGCAGACCAGGTGGATTTACTGTGGAGGAGATAACCTAATTTTTTTTTTTTTTTAAGACTTGCGATTTCTTCATAACTTCTTTAGATAAAGAGAGACCTTCACATACAAAATCAGTGATGTTGCTCTTGTAGTCAGGAAATCATTGCAGACCAGGTGGATTTACTGTGGAGGAGATAACCTAATTTTTTTTTTTTTTAAGACTTGCGATTTCTTCATAACTTCTTTAGATAAAGAGAGACCTTCACATACAAAATCAGTGATGTTGCTCTTGTAGAGGGAAATCATTGCAGACCAGGTGGATTTACTGAAAAATGGAGGAGATGACCTAATTTTTTTTTTTTTTTTAGATTTTCTCCATAACTTCTTTAGATAAAAGAGACCTTCCATACAAAATCAGTGATGTTGCTCTTGTGATCAGGAAATCATTGCAGACCAGGTGGATTTACTGAGGAGATGATAATTTTTTTTTTTTTTAAGATCAGTTTCTTCCCAACTTCTTTAGATAAAGAGAGACCTTCACATACAAAATCAGTGATGTTGTTTGTAGTCAGGAAATCATTGCAGACCAGGTGGATTTACTGTGGAGGAGATAACCTAATTTTTTTTTTTTTAAGACTTGCGATTTCTTTAACTTCTTTAGATAAAGAGAGACCTTCACATACAAAATCAGTGATGTTTCTTGTAGTCAGGGAAATCATTGCAGACCAGGTGGATTTACTGTGGAGGAGAAAAACCTAATTTTTTTTTTAAAGATAAAGAGAGACCTTCACATACAAAATCAGTGATGTTGCTCTTGTAGTCAGGAAATCATTGCAGACCAGGTGGATTTACTGTAGAGGAGATAACCTAATTTTTTTTTTTTCTTAAGACTTGCAATTTCTTCATAACTTCTTTAGATAAAGAGAGACCTTCACATACAAAATCAGTGATGTTGCTCTTGTAGTCAGGAAATCATTGCAGACCAGGTGGATTTACTGTGGAGGAGATAACCTAATTTTTTTTTTTTTTTAAGATGTTGCTTCAGGAAAAATAAATTTCTTCATAACTTCTTTAGATAAAGAGAGACCTTCACATACAAAATCAGTGATGTTGCTCTTGTAGTCAGGAAATCATTGCAGACCAGGTGGATTTACTGTGGAGGAGATAACCTAATTTTTTTTTTTTTTTTAAGACTTAAAATTTCTTCATTTTTAGATAAAGAGAGAAACCTTCACATACAAAATCAGTGATGTTGTTTTTGTAGTCAGGAAATCATTGCAGACCAGGTGGATTTACTGTGGAGGAGATAACCTAATTTTTTTTTTTTTTAAGACTTGCGATTTCTTCATAACTTCTTTAGATAAAGAGAGACCTTCACATACAAAATCAGTGATGTTGCTCTTGTAGTCAGGAAATCAGGTGGATTTACTGTGAGGAGATAACCTAATTTTTTTTTTTTTTAAGGTGGATTTACTTTTGTGGAGGAGATAACAAAATCAGTAATTTTTTTTTTAAGATTTTTTTTTTTTTTAAAGACTTTTCTTCATAACTTCTTTAGATAAAGAGAGACCTTCACATACAAAATCAGTGATGTTGTTTTGTAGTCAGGAAATCATTGCAGACCAGGTGGATTTACTGTGGAGGAGATAACCTAATTTTTTTTTTTTTAAGACTTAAATTTCTTCATAACTTCTTTAATAAAGAGACCTTCACATACAAAATCAGTGATGTTGTTTTGTAGTCAGGAAATCATTGCAGACCAGGTGGATTTACTGTGGAGGAGATAACCTAATTTTTTTTTTTTTTTTAAGAAGAGGATTTCTTCATAACTTTTTAGATAAAGAGAGACCTTCACATACAAAATCAGTGATGTTGCTCTTGTAGTCAGGAAATCATTGCAGACCAGGTGGATTTACTGTGGAGGAGATAACCTAATTTTTTTTTTTAAGGATTTCTTCATAACTTCTTTAGATAAAGAGACCTTCACAAGAAAAATCGATGTTTACTCTTTTTTTTTTTTAAATAACCCTAATTTTTTTTTTTTTGATTTTTCACAATTTTTTAGATAAAGAGAGACCTTCACATACAAAATCAGTGATGTTATTTTTGTAGTCAGGAAATCATTGCAGACCAGGTGGATTTACTGTGGAGGAGATAACCTAATTTTTTTTTTTTTTTAAGACTTGCGATTTCTTCATAACTTCTTTAGATAAAGAGAGACCTTCACATACAAAATCAGTGATGTTGCTCTTGTAGTCAGGGAAATCATTGCGATTGACATTTTTTTTTTTTTGGATTTATCTGTGGAGGAGATAACCTAATTTTTTTTTTTTTTTTTTAAGACTTGCGATTTCTTCATAACTTCTTTAGATAAAAGAGACCTTCATACAAAAATCAGTGATGTTGGTCTTGTAGTCAGGAAATCATTGCAGACCAGGTGGATTTACTGTGGAGGAGATAACCTAATTTTTTTTTTTTTTTAAGGATTTCTTCATAACTTCTTTAGATAAAGAGAGACCTTCAGATAAAACCATAACAAAATCAGTTTTTTTTTTTTCAGGAAATCATTGCAGACCAGGTGGATTTTTAACCTAATTTTTTTTTTTTAAGACTTGCGATTTCTTTAACTTCTTTAAAGAGAGACCTTCACATACAAAATCAGTGATGTTGCTCTTGTAGTCAGGAAATCATTGCAGACCAGGTGGATTTACTGTGGAGGAGATAACCTAATTTTTTTTTTTTAAGAGGATTTCTTCATAACTTCTTTAGATAAAGAGAGACCTTCACATACAAAATCAGTGATGTTGTTCTTGTAGTCAGGAAATCATTGCAGACCAGGTGGATTTACTGTGGAGGAGATAACCTAATTTTTTTTTTTTTTTAAGACTGCGATTTCTTCATAACTTCTTTAGATAAAGAGAGACCTTCACATACAAAATCAGTGATGTTGTTCTTGTAGTCAGGAAATCATTGCAGACCAGGTGGATTTACTGTGGAGATAACCTAATTTTTTTTTTTTTTACTTGCGATTTCTTCATAACTTCTTTAGATAAAGAGAGACCTTCATACAAAATCAGTGATGTTGCTCTTGTAGTCAGGAAAATCATTGCAGACCAGGTGGATTTACTGTGGAGGAGATAACCTAATTTTTTTTTTTTTTTAAGACTTGCATTTCTTCATAACTTCTTTAGATAAAAGAGACCTTCACAGTGATACAAAATCAGGGTGATGTGGAGGAGATGCTAATTTTTTTTTTTTTTTTTGTATTTCTTCATAACTTTTTAGATAAAGAGAGACCTTTCACATACAAAATCAGTGGGATTCAGGAAATCATTGCAGACCAGGTGGATTTACTGTGGAGGAGATAACCTAATTTTTTTTTTTTTTTAAGACTTATGATTTCTTCATAACTTCTTTAGATAAAGAGACCTTCACATACAAAATCAGTGATGTTGCTCTTTAGTCAGGAAATCATTGCAGACCAGGTGGATTTACTGTGGAGGAGATAACCTAAATTTTTTTTTTTTTTAAGACTTATGATTTCTTCATAACTTCTTTAGATAAAGAGAGACCTTCACATACAAAATCAGTGATGTTATTCTTGTAGTCAGGAAATCATTGCAGACCAGGTGGATTTACTGTGGAGGAGATAACCTAATTTTTTTTTTTTTTTTTTTAAGACTTGCGATTTCTTCATAACTTCTTTAGATAAAGAGAGACCTTCACATACAAAATCAGTGATGTTGCTCTTGTAGTCAGGAAATCATTGCAGACCAGGTGGATTTACTGTGGAGGAGATAACCTAATTTTTTTTTTTTTTAAGACAATGATTTCTTCATAACTCTTTTAGATAAAGAGAGACCTTTCACATACAAAATCAGTGATGTTGCTCTTTGTAGTCAGGTGGATTAGGAAATCTAATTTTTTTTTTTTTAAGCAGACCAGGACCTTCACCACAAAATGGATTTGCTCTGTAGGAGGAAATAACCTAATTTTTTTTTTTTTTTTTTAAGACTTATGATTTCTTCATAACTTCTTTAGATAAAGAGAGACCTTCACATACAAAATCAGTGATGTTGCTCTTGTAGTCAGGAAATCATTGCAGACCAGGTGGATTTACTGTGGAGGAGATAACCTAATTTTTTTTTTTTTTTTAAGACTTGCGATTTCTTCATAACTTCTTTAGATAAAGAGACCTTCACATACAAAATCAGTGATGTTTTGTAGTCAGGGAAATCATTGCAGACCAGGTGGATTTACTGTGGAGGAGATAACCTAATTTTTTTTTTTAAGACTTGCGATTTCTTCATAACTTCTTTAGATAAAGAGAGACCTTCACATACAAAATCAGTGATGTTGTTCTTGTAGTCAGGAAATCATTGCAGACCAGGTGGATTTACTGTGGAGGAGATAACCTAATTTTTTTTTTTTTAAGACTTATGATTTCTTCCATAACTTCTTTAGATAAAGAGAGACCTTCACATACAAAAATCAGTGATGTTGCTCTTGTAGTCAGGAAATCATTGCAGACCAGGTGGATTTACTGTGGAGGAGATAACCTAATTTTTTTTTTTTTTTTTTTTTTTAAGACTTGCGATTTCTTCATAACTTCTTTAGATAAAGAGACCTTCACATACAAAAATCAGTGATGTTGCTCTTGTAGTCAGGGAAATCATTGCAGACCAGGTGGATTTACTGTGGAGGAGATAACCTAATTTTTTTTTTTTTTTTTTTTTTTTTTTAGCCAGACAAAAATCACATTTCTTCATAACATTGCTTTAGATAAAAGAGATTTCTTCATAACTTCACATACAAAATCAGTGATGTTGCTCTTGTAGTCAGGGAAATCATTGCAGACCAGGTGGATTTACTGTGGAGGAGATAACCTAATTTTTTTTTTTTTTAAGACTTGCGATTTCTTCATAACTTCTTTAGATAAAGAGAGACCTTCACATACAAAATCAGTGATGTTGCTCTTGTAGTCAGGAAATCATTGCAGACCAGGTGGATTTACTGTGGGAGATAACCTAATTTTTTTTTTTTTTTTTTAAGATTTCTTCATAACTTCTTTAGATAAAGAGAGACCTTCACATACAAAATCAGTGATGTTGCTCTTGTAGTCAGGAAATCATTGCAGACCAGGTGGGATTTACTGTGGAGGAGATAACCTAATTTTTTTTTTTTTTTTTTAAGACTTACGATTTCTTCATAACTTCTTTAGATAAAGAGAGACCTTCACATAAAAAATTTTTGATGTTGCTCTTGTAGTCAGGGAAATCATTGCAGACCAGGTGGATTTACTGTGGAGGAGATAACCTAATTTTTTTTTTTTTAAGACTTGCGATTTCTTCATAACTTCTTTAGATAAAGAGACCTTCACATACAAAATTAAAGTGATGTTGCTTGTAGTCAGGAAATCATTGCAGACCAGGTGGATTTACTGTGGAGGAGATAACCTAATTTTTTTTTTTAAGACTTGCGATTTCTTCCATAACTTCTTTAGATAAAGAGAGACCCTTCACATACAAAATCAGTGATGTTGCTCTTGTAGTCAGGGAAATCATTGCAGACCAGGTGGATTTACTGTGGAGGAGATAACCTAATTTTTTTTTTTTTAAGACTTAATTTTTTCATAATTTTTTTTTTTTTTTTCTTTAGTCAGAAATTGCAGACAGGTGGATTTCTGTTCATCCATTCTTTAGATAAAGAGAGACCTTCACATACAAAATCAGTGATGTTGCTCCAGTCAGGAAATCATTGCAGACCAGGTGGATTTACTGTGGAGGAGATAACAATTTTTTTTTTTTTTTTTAAGAATGATTTCTTCATAACTTCTTTAGATAAAGAGAGACCTTCACATACAAAATCAGTGATGTTGCTCTTGTAGTCCAAAATCATTGCAGACCAGGTGGATTTACTGTGGAGGAGATAACCTAATTTTTTTTTTTAAGACTTGCGATTTCTTCATAACTTTTGAGATAAAGAGAGACCTTCACATACAAAAATCAGTGATGTTGCTCTTGTAGTCAGGAAATCATTGCAGACCAGGTGGATTTACTGTGGAGGAGATAAAATTTTTTTTTTTTTTTTTTAAGACTTCATTTCTTCATTTCTAGATAAAAGAGAGACCTTTCATGCATACAAAATCAGTGATGTTTCTTTAGATAAAAAGAGACAGCCACCTTACAAAAATCAGTGATATTTTCTTTGTAGTCAGGAAATCATTGCAGACCAGGTGGATTACTGTGGAGGAGATACCCTAATTTTTTTTTTTTTAAGACTTGCGATTTCTTCATAACTTCTTTAGATAAAGAGAGACCTTCACATACAAAATCAGTGATGTTGCTCTTGTAGTCAGGAAATCATTGCAGACCAGGTGGATTTACTGTGGAGGAGATAACCTAATTTTTTTTTTTTTTAAGAAGATTTTTCTTTTTTAGATAAAGAGAACCTTCTTTAGAAAAAGTGATGAGACCATTCAGACAGGGTGGATTTACAAAATCATTTTTTTTTTTTTTTTTTTGATGTTGCTCTTTTGTAAAGAGTCAGGAAATCATTGCAGTCCAGGTGGATTTACTGTGGAGGAGATAACCTAATTTTTTTTTTTTTAAGACTTTGTATTTCTTCATAAACTTTTAGATAAAGAGAGACCTTCACATACAAAAATCAGTGATGTTGCTTTTGTAGTCAGGAAATCATTGCAGACCAGGTGGATTTACTGTGGAGGAGATAACCTAATTTTTTTTTTTTTTTTTTTTTAAGACTTGCGATTTCTTCATAACTTCTTTAGATAAAAAGAGACCTTCACATACAAAATCAGTGATGTTGCTCTTGTAGTCAGGAAATCATTGCAGACCAGGTGGATTTACTGTGGAGAGATAACCTAATTTTTTTTTTTTTAAGACTGCGATTTCTTCATAACTTCTTTAACTTCTTTAGATAAAGAGAGACCTTCACATACAAAATCAGTGATGTTGCTCTTGTAGTCAGGAAATCATTGCAGACCAGGTGGATTTACTGTGGAGGAGATAACCTAATTTTTTTTTTTTTAAGACTTGCGATTTCTTCATAACTTCTTTAGATAAAGAGAGACCTTCACATACAAAATCAGTGATGTTGCTCTTGTAGTCAGGAAATCATTGCAGACCAGGTGGATTTACTGTGGAGGAGATAACCTAATTTTTTTTTTTTTTTAAGACTTGCGATTTCTTCATAACTTCTTTAGATAAAGAGAGACCTTCACATACAAAATCAGTGATGTTGCTCTTGTAGTCAGGAAATCATTGCAGACCAGGTGGATTTACTGTGGAGGAGATAACCTAATTTTTTTTTTTTTTTAAGACTTGCGATTTCTTCATAACTTTTTTAAAGAGAGACCTTCACATACAAAAATCAGTGATGTTGCTCTTGTTCAGGAAATCATTGCAGACCAGGTGGATTTACTGTGAGGAGATTAACTTTTTTTTTTTTTAAGACTTACAAAACTTCTTTAGATAAAGAGAGAGACCTTCACATACAAAATCAGTGATGTTGCTCTTGTAGTCAGGAAATCATTGCAGACCAGGTGGATTTACTGTGGAGGAGATAACTTTTTTTTTTTTTTTAAGACTTGCGATTTCTTCATAACTTTAGATAAAGAGAGACCTTCACACAAAATCAGTGATGTTGCTCTTGTAGTCAGGAAATCATTTGCAGACCAGGTGGATTTACTTGGAGGAGATTAATTTTTTTTTTTAAGACTTGCGATTTCTTCATAACTTCTTTAGATAAAGAGAGACCTTCACATACAAAATCAGTGATGTTGCTCTTGTAGTCAGGAAATCATTGCAGACCAGGTGGATTTACTGTGGAGGAGATAACCTAATTTTTTTTTTTTTTTTAAGACTTGCGATTTCTTCATAACTTCTTTAGATAAAGAGAGACCTTCACATACAAAAATCAGTGATGTTGCTCTTGTAGTCAGGAAATCATTGCAGACCAGGTGGATTTACTGTGGAGGAGATAACCTAATTTTTTTTTTTTTTAAGACTTGCGATTTCTTCATAACTTCTTTAGATAAAGAGAGACCTTCACATACAAAAATCAGTGATGTACCCAGACCAGGGTTGGATTCTTGGAGGAGATAACCTTTTTTTTTTTTTTTAAGGAAATAACTTCTTTTAAAGCAGACCTCACATACAAAAATCAGTGATGTTTATTTTGGTCAGGAAATCATTGCAGACCAGGTGATTTACTGTGGAGGAGATAACCTAATTTTTTTTTTTTTAAGACTTGCGATTTTCTTCATAACTTCTTTAGATAAAAGAGAGACCTTCACATACAAAATCAGTGATGTTGCTCTTGTAGTCAGGAAATCATTGCAGACCAGGTGGATTTACTGTGGAGGAGATAACCTATTTTTTTTTTTTTTAAGACTTGCGATTTCTTCATAACTTCTTTAGATAAAGAGAGACCTTCACATACAAAATCAGTGATGTTGCTCTTGTAGTCAGGAAATCATTGCAGACCAGGTGGATTTACTGTGGAGGAGATAACCTAATTTTTTTTTTTTAAGACTTGCGATTTCTTCATAACTTCTTTAGATAAAGAGAGACCTTCACATACAAAATCAGTGATGTTGCTCTTGTAGTCAGGAAATCATTGCAGACCAGGTGGATTTACTGTGGAGGAGATAACCTAATTTTTTTTTTTTAAGACTTGCATTTCTTCATAACTTCTTTAGATAAAGAGAGACCTTCATACAAAATCAGTGATGTTTGCTCTTGTAGTCAGGAAATCATTGCAGACCAGGTGGATTTACTGTGGAGAGATAACCTAATTTTTTTTTTTTTAAGACTTGGATTTTTCATAACTTCTTTAGATAAAGAGAGACCTTCACATACAAAATCAGTGATGTTGCTCTTGTAGTCAGAAATCATTGCAGACCAGGTGATTTACTGTGGAGGAGATAACCTAATTTTTTTTTTTTTTAAGACTTACATTTCTTCTTCTTTAGATAGAGAGACCTTCACATACAAAAAATCAGTGATGTTGCTCTTGTAGTCAGGAAATCATTGCAGACCAGGTGGATTTACTGTGGAGGAGATAAAACAATTTTTTTTTTTTTTAAGACCAGGCGATTTCTTCATAACTTCTTTAGATAAAGAGAGACCTTCACATACAAAAAATCAGTGATGTTGCTCTTGTAGTCAGGAAATCATTGCAGACCAGGTGGATTTACTGTGGAGGAGATAACCTAATTTTTTTTTTTAAGACTTGCGATTTCTTCATAACTCTTTTGATAAAGAGAGACCTTCACACAAAATCAGTGATGTTGCTCTTGTAGTCAGGAAATCATTGCAGACCAGGTGGATTTACTGTGGAGGAGATAACCTAATTTTTTTTTTTTTAAGACTTGCAATTTCTTCATAACTTCTTTAGATAAAGAGAGACCTTCACATACAAAAATCAGTGATGTTGTTTCTTGTAGTCAGGAAATCATTGCAGACCAGGTGGATTTACTGTGGAGGAGATAACCTAATTTTTTTTTTTTTTAAGACTTATATTTCTTCATAACTTCTTTAGATAAAGAGAGACCTTTCACATAAAATCAGTGATGTTGCTTTGTAGTCAGGAAATCATTGCAGACCAGGTGGATTTACTGTGGAGGATAAGATAATTTTTTTTTTTTTTTTAAGACCATGCGATTTTTTCATAACTTCTTTAGATAAAGAGAGACCTTCACATACAAAATCAGTGATGTTGCTCTTGTAGTCAGGAAATCATTGCAGACCAGGTGGATTTACTGTGGAGGAGAGATAACCTAATTTTTTTTTAATTTTTTTTTTTTAAGACCTTTCAGTGGACTCTTGTTGCATTCTACTGTCAAAATTTCTTCACTTGTCTTTAGATAAAGAGAGACCTTCATAACATACAAAATCAGTGATGTTGCTCTTGTAGTCAGGAAATCATTGACCAGACCTAAGGTGGACTTCTTTTACAAAATCAGTGAGGAGATAACCCACGGAGAGGAGATAACCCTAATTTTTTTTTTTTTAAGACTTGCGATTTCTTCATAACTTCTTTTTAGATAAAGAGAGAGACCTTCACATACAAAATCAGTGATGTTGCTCTTGTAGTCAGGAAATCATTGCAGACCAGGTGGATTTTACTGGGAGGAGATAACCTAATTTTTTTTTTTTTTTTTTTAAGACTTGCGATTTCTTCATAACTTCTTTAGATAAAGAGACCTCACATACAAAATCAGTGATGTTGTTTGTAGTCAGGAAATCATTGCAGACCAGGTGATTTACTCGTGGAGGAGATAACCTAATTTTTTTTTTTTTTTTTAAGACTTGCGATTTCTTCATAACTTCTTTAGATAAAGAGAGACCTTCACATACAAAATCAGTGTGATGTTGCTCTTGTAGTCAGGGAAATCATTGCAGACCAGGTGGATTTACTGTCAGTGAGGAGATAACCTAATTTTTTTTTTTTAAGACTTGCAATTTCTTCATAACTTCTTTAGATAAAGAGAGACCTTCACATACAAAATCAGTGATGTTGTCTTGTAGTCAGGGAAATCATTGCAGACCAGGTGGATTTACTGTGGAGGAGATAACCTAATTTTTTTTTTTTAAGACTTCATGATTTCTTCATAACTTCTTTAGATAAAGAGAGACCTTCACATACAAAATCAGTGATGTTGCTCTTGTAGTCAGGAAATCATTGCAGACCAGGTGGATTTACTGTGGAGATAACCTAATTTTTTTTTTTTTTTAAGACTTGCAATTTCTTCATAACTTCTTTAGATAAAGAGAGACCTTCACATACAAAATCAGTGATGTTGCTCTTGTAGTCAGGAAATCATTGCAGACCAGGTGGATTTACTGTGGAGGAGATAAACCTAATTTTTTTTTTTTTTAAGACTTATGATTTCTTCATAACTTCTTTAGATAAAGAGACCTTCACATACAAAAATCAGTGATGTTGCTCTTGTAGTCAGGAAATCATTGCAGACCAGGTGGATTTACTGTGGAGGAGATAACCTAATTTTTTTTTTTTTTAAGACTTGATTTCTTCATAACTTCTTTAGATAAAGAGAGACCTTCACATACAAAATCAGTGATGTTGCTCTTGTAGTCAGGAAATCATTGCAGACCAGGTGGATTTACTGTGGAGGAGATAACCTAATTTTTTTTTTTTTTCTTAAGACTTGCGATTTCTTCATAACTTCTTTAGATAAAGAGAGACCTTCACATACAAAATCAGTGATGTTGCTCTTGTAGTCAGGGAAATCATTGCAGACCAGGTGGATTTACTGTGGAGGAGATAACCTAATTTTTTTTTTTTAAGACTCATGATTTCTTCATAACTTTAGATAAAGAGAGACCTTCACATACAAAATCAGTGATGTTGCTCTTGTAGTCAGGAAATCATTGCAGACCAGGTGGATTTACTGTGGAGGAGATAACCTAATTTTTTTTTTTTAAGACTTACGATTTCTTTCATAACTTTAGATAAAAAGAGACCTTCATACAAAATCAGTGATGTTGCTCTTGTAGTCAGGAAATCATTTCAGACCAGGTGGATTTACTGTGGAGACCAGGACTTGCGACTTCTTTTACCTTCACATAAAATCAGTGATGTTGGAGATTAACCAGGTGGATTTTATTTTTTTTTTTAAGACTTGCGATTTCTTCATAACTTCTTTAGATAAAAGAGACCTTCATACAAAATCAGTGATGTTGCTCTTGTAGTCAGGGAAATCATTGCAGACCAGGTGGATTTACTGTGGAGGAGATAACCTAATTTTTTTTTTTTTTAAGACTTCATATTTCTTCATAACTTCTTTTTAGATAAAGAGAGACCTTCACATACAAAATCAGTGATGTTTACTTGTAGTCAGGAAATCATTGCAGACCAGGTGGATTTACTGTGGGAGGAGATAACCTAATTTTTTTTTTTTTAAGACTTGCAATTTCTTCATAACTCTTTTAGATAAAGAGAGACCTTCACATACAAAATCAGTGATGTTGCTCTTGTAGTCAGGAAATCATTGCAGACCAGGTGGATTTACTGTGGAGGAGATAACCTAATTTTTTTTTTTTTTAAGACTTACGATTTCTTCATAACTTCTTTAGATAAAGAGAGACCTTCACATACAAAAATCAGTGATGTTGCTCTTGTAGTCAGGAAATCATTGCAGACCAGGTGGATTTTACTGTGGAGGAGATAACCTAATTTTTTTTTTTTTTTTTTTTTTTTTAAGACTTATGATTTCTTCATAAACCAGGTGGATTTACTGTGTGTGGAGAGATAACCTAATTTTTTTTTTTTTTAGACTTCTTTATAAGAGAGACCTTCACATACAAAATCAGTGATGTTGCTCTTGTAGTCAGGAAATCATTGCAGACCAGGTGGATTTACTGTGGAGGAGATAACTTAATTTTTTTTTTTTTTTTTAAGACTTTAGTCAGGAAATCATTTGGATTCTATAACTAATTTTTTTTTTTTTAAGACTTTAGATAAAGAGAGACCTTCACATACAAAATCAGTGATGTTGCTCTTGTAGTCAGGGAAATCATTGCAGACCAGGTGGATTTACTGTGGAGGAGATAACCTAATTTTTTTTTTAAGACTTACGATTTCTTCATAACTTTTAGATAAAGAGAGACCTTCACATACAAAATCTGTGGAGGGATGTTGTTTTGTAGTCAGAAAATCATTGCAAGACCAGGTGGATTTAGTCCGGGAAATCATTGGAGGAGGAGATAATGGAGAGATTTTTTTTTTTTTTAAGACTTGCGATTTCTTCATAACTTCTTTAGATAAAGAGAGACCTTCACATACAAAATCAGTGATGTTGCTCTTGTAGTCAGGAAATCATTGCAGACCAGGTGGATTTACTGTGGAGGAGATAACCTAATTTTTTTTTTTTTTTTTAAGACTTGCGATTTCTTCATAACTTCTTTAGATAAAGAGAGACCTTCACATAAAAATCAGTGATGTTGCTTTTGTAGTCAGGAAAATCATTGCAGACCAGGTGGACCTTTACAAAAACAGTGATGTTGCTCTTGAGGAGATAGACCTGTAATTTTTTTTTTTTTTTTTAAGACTTGCGATTTCTTCATAACTTTTTTTTAGATAAAGAGAGACCTTCACACACAAAATCAGTGATGTTGTTCTTGTAGTCAGGAAATCATTGCAGACCAGGTGGATTTACCAGGAGAGATAACCTAATTTTTTTTTTTTTTTAAGACTTACATATTTCTTCATAACTTCTTTAGATAAAGAGAGACCTTGCAGACCGAAGGATTTACAAAAATTTTTTTTTAAGACTTGTGATTCATAACTCTTTAGATAAAGAGAGAGATCACGATACAAAAATCAGATGTTGTAGTCAGGAAATCATTGCAGACCAGGTGGATTTACTGTAGAGGATAACCAATTTTTTTTTTTTTTTTTTTTTTTTTTTAAGACTTACGATTTCTTCATAACTTCTTTAGATAAAGAGACCTTCACATACAAAATCAGTGATGTTGCTCTTGTAGTCAGGAAATCATTGCAGACCAGGTGGATTTACTGTGGAGGAGATAACCTAATTTTTTTTTTTTTTTTTTAAGTTCTATGATTTCTTCCATAAAGAGAACTTCATACAAAATTGAGTAGTCAGGAAAGAGAGACCAGGTGGATTTCTCGTGGAGGACAAAATTTTTTTTTTTTTTTAAGTGATTTCTTTAACTTCTTTTAGATAAAGAGAGACCTTCACATACAAAAATCAGTGATTGTCAGAAACCAGGTGGATTTACTGTGGGAGGAGATAACCTAATTTTTTTTGAGATAATTTTTTTTTTTTTTGCGATTTTTTTTTTTAAGACCTTCACAAACAAAATCAGTGATGTTGCTCTTTAGTCAGGAAATCATTGCAGACCAGGTGGATTTACTGTGGAGAGATTTTTTTTTTTAGACCACTTATTTCTTTCATAAATCTTTAGATGAGAGACCTTCATACAAAATCAGTGATGTTGGGTTTTGTCAGGGAAATCATTGCAGACCAGGTGGATTTACTGTGAGGAGATAACCTAATTTTTTTTTTTAAGACTTGCAATTTCTTCATAACTTCTTTAGATAAAGAGAGACCTTCACATACAAAATCAGTGATGTTGTCTTGTAGTCAGGAAATCATTGCAGACCAGGTGGATTTTACTGTGGAGGAGATAACCTAATTTTTTTTTTTTTTTTAAGACTTATGATTTCTTCATAACTTCTTTTAGATAAAAGAGACCTTCACATACAAAAATCAGTGATGTTGATAATTTAATTTTTTTTTTTTTTGTAGTCAGGAACCTTCACACAAAATCAGTGATTGCAGACCAGGTGGATTTACTGTGGAGGAGATAACCTAATTTTTTTTTTTTTAAGACTTGTATTTCTTCATAACTTCTTTAGATAAAGAGAGACCTTCACATACAAAATCAGTGATGTTGCTCTTGTAGTCAGGAAATCATTGCAGACCAGGTGGATTTACTGTGGAGGAGATAACCATAATTTTTTTTTTTTTTTTTAAGAAACATTGCAGACCAGGTGGATTTTTGGAGGAGATAACCTAATTTTTTTTTTTTCTTCATATACAAAATCATGATGTTTTTTTTTTTTTTTTAAGACTTAATTTCTTCTTTTAGATAAAGAGAGACCTTCACATACAAAAAATCAGTGATGTTGCTCAGGAAAATTTGTAGTCAGGAAATCATTGCAGACCAGGTGGATTTACTGTGGAGGAGATAACCTAATTTTTTTTTTTTTTTTTAAGACTATGATTTCTTCATAACTTCTTTAGATAAAGAGAGACCTTCACATACAAAATCAGTGATGTTGTTTTGTAGTCAGGAAATCATTGCAGACCAGGTGGATTTTACTGTGGAGGAGATAACCTAATTTTTTTTTTTTTTTAAGACTTGTGATTTCTTCATAACTTTTTAGATAAAGAGAGACCTTCACATACAAAAATCAGTGATGTTGCTCTTGTAGTCAGGAAATCATTGCAGACCAGGTGGATTTACTGTGGAGGAGATAACCTAATTTTTTTTTTTTTTTAAGACTTATGATTTCTTCATAACTTCTTTAGATAAAGAGAGACCTTCACATACAAAATCAGTGATGTTGCTCTTGTAGTCAGGAAATCATTGCAGACCAGGTGGATTTACTGTGGAGGAGATAACCTAATTTTTTTTTTTTAAGACTCACATTTCTTCATAACTTCTTTAGATAAAGAGAGACCTTCACATACAAAAATCAGTGATGTTGCTCTTTGTAGTCAGGAAATCATTGCAGACCAGGTGGATTTACTGTGGAGGAGATAACCTAATTTTTTTTTTTTTTTTTAAGACTTACGATTTCTTTCATAACTTCTTTAGATAAAGAGAGACCTTCACATACAAAATCAGTGATGTTGCTCTTGTAGTCAGGAAATCATTGCAGACCAGGTGGATTTACAAAATCAGTGTGGAGGAGATAACCTAATTTTTTTTTTTTTTAAGACTTGCGATTTCTTCATCAAAAACTTCTTTAGATAAAGAGAGACCTTCATACAAAATCAGTGATCTTGTAGTCAGGAAATCATTGCAGACCAGGTGGATTTACTGTGGAGGAGATAACCTATTTTTTTTTTTTTTTTTAAGACTTCACGTATTTCTTCATAACTTCTTTAGATAAAGAGAGTTGCAAAATCAGTGATGTTGCTCTTGTAGTCAGGAAATCATTGCAGACCAGGTGGATTTACTGTGGAGGAGATAACCTAATTTTTTTTTTTTTTTTTTTAAGACTTGCATTTCTTCATAACTTCTTTAGATAAAGAGAGACCTTCATACAAAATCAGTGATGTTGCTCTTGTAGTCAGGGAAATCATTGCAGACCAGGTGGATTTACTGTGGAGGAGATAACCTAATTTTTTTTTTTTTAAGACTTGACATTTCTTCATAACTTCTTTAGATAAAGAGAGACCTTCACATACAAAATCAGTGATGTTTTTCTTGTAGTCAGGAAATCATTGCAGACCAGGTGGATTTACTGTGGAGGAGATAACCTAATTTTTTTTTTTTAAGACTTGCGATTTCTTCATAACTTCTTTAGATAAAGAGAGACCTTCACATACAAAAATCAGTGATGTTGCTCTTGTAGTCAGGAAATCATTGCAGACCAGGTGGATTTACTGTGGAGGAGATAACCTAATTTTTTTTTTTAATTTTTTTTTTTTTTTAAGACATACAAAAATCAGTGATGTTTCTTCAGGAAATCATTGCAGACCAGGTGGATTTTTGGAGGAGATAAAAGAGAGACCTTCATAACATAAAAAATCAAAAGTGATGTTGCTTTTGTAGTCAGGAAATCATTGCAGACCAGGTGGATTTACTGTGGAGGAGATAACCTAATTTTTTTTTTTTTAAGACTTTGATTTCTTCATAACTTCTTTAGATAAAGAGAGACCTTCACATACAAAATCAGTGATGTTGCTCTTGTAGTCAGGAAATCATTGCAGACCAGGTGGATTTAGTGGAGGAGAACCTAATTTTTTTTTTTTTTAAGACTTCATATTTCCATAACTTCTTTAGATAAAGAGAGACCTTCACATACAAAATCAGTGATGTTGCTCTTTGTAGTCAGGAAATCATTGCAGACCAGGTGGATTTTTTGTGGAGGAGATAACCCAATTTTTTTTTTTTTTTAAGACTTACATTTTTCATAACTTCTTTAGATAAAGAGAGACCTTCACATACAAAATCAGTGATGTTGCTCTTGTAGTCAGGAAATCATTGCAGACCAGGTGGATTTGTGGAGGAGATAACCTAAATTTTTTTTTTTTTAAGACTTGGAGGAGACCTTCACATAAAACAGTGATGTTACTCTTTGTAGTCAGGAAAATTTTTTTTTTTTAAGACTTGCGATTTCTTCATAACTTCTTTAGATAAAGAGAGACCTTCACATACAAAATCAGTGATGTTGCTCTTTGTAGTGCAGACCAGGTGGATTTACTGTGGAAATAACATTTTTTTTTTTAAGACTTGCGATTTCTTCATAACTTCTTAGATAAAGAGACCTTTACAAAATCAGTGATGTTGCTCTTGGAGGATTAACCAGGTAATTTGGAGGAGATTTTTTTTTTTAAGACTTGCGATTTCTTCATAACTTCTTTAGATAAAGAGAGACCTTCACATACAAAAAAATCAGTGATGATTTTGATAACCTAATTTTTTTTTTAAGTCAGGAAATCATTGATAAAGAGAGACCAGGTGGATTTACTGTGGAGGAGATAACCTAATTTTTTTTTTTAAGATTTCTTCATAACTTTTAGATTTCATACAAAATCAGTGATGTTGCTAATGTTCAGGAAATCATTGCAGACCAGATACTGTGGAAGAGAGACCTTCACATACAAAATCAGTGATGTTGCTCTTGTAGTCAGGAAATCATTGCAGACCAGGTGGATTTACTGTGGAGGAGATAACCTAATTTTTTTTTTTTTAAGACTTTTATTTCTTCATAAATTCTAAAATCTTCAGTGATGTTGCTTTAGATAAAGAGATAACCTAATTTTTTTTTTTTTTACTTGCGATTTCTTCAAAAATCAGTACAAAATCAGTTACCTTTGTAGTCAGGAAATCATTGCAGACCAGGTGGATTTACTGTGGAGGAGATAACCTAATTTTTTTTTTTTTTTAAGACTTGCGATTTCTTCATAACTTCTTTAGATAAAGAGAGAGACCTTCATACAAAATCAGTGATGTTGCTCTTGTAGTCAGGAAATCATTGCAGACCAGGTGGATTTTGTGGAGGAGATAACCTAATTTTTTTTTTTTAAGACTTAAGATTTCTTCATAACTTCTTTAGATAAAGAGAGACCTTCACATACAAAATCAGTGATATTTGCTCTTGTAGTCAGGGAAATCATTGCAGACCAGGTGGATTTACTGTGGAGGAGATAACCTAATTTTTTTTTTTTTTTTTAAGACTTGCGATTTCTTCATAACTTCTTTAGATAAAGAGAGACCTTCACATACAAAATCAGTGATGTTGCTCTTGTAGTCAGGAAATCATTGCAGACCAGGTGGATTTACTGTGGAGGAGATAACCTAATTTTTTTTTTTTTTTTTTTAAGACTTGCGATTTCTTCATAACTTCTTTTAGATAAAGAGAGACCTTCACATACAAAATCAGTGATGTCATCTCTTGTAGTCAGGAAATCATTGCAGACCAGGTGGATTTACTGTGGAGGAGATAACCTAATTTTTTTTTTTTTAAGACTTACGATTTCTTCATAACTTTTTAGATAAAGAGAGACCTTCACATACAAAATCAGTGATGTTGCTCTTTGAAATCATTAGGTGGATTTACTGTGGAGGAGATAACCTAATTTTTTTTTTTTTAAGAAATTTCTTCATAACTTTAGATAAAGAGAGACCTTCACATACAAAATCAGACTCTTGGTGGAAATTACAGACCTGATTTACTGTGGAGGAGATAACCTTTTTTTTTTTAAGACTTGAAATTTCTTCATAACTTTTTTAGATAAAGAGAGACCTTCACATACAAAATCAGTGATGTTGCTCTTGTAGTCAGGAAATCATTGCAGACCAGGTGGATTTTACTGTGGAGGAGATAACCTAATTTTTTTTTTTTTAAGACTTGCGATTTCTTCATAACTTTTAGATAAAGAGAGACCTTCACATACAAAATCAGTGATGTTGCTCTTGTAGTCAGGAAATCATTGCAGACCAGGTGGATTTACTGTGGAGGAGATAACCTAATTTTTTTTTTTTTAAGATGACATTTCTTTCACAACTTCTTTAGATAAAGAGAGACCTTCACATACAAAATCAGTGATGTTGCTTTTGTAGTCAGGAAATCATTGCAGACCAGGTGGATTTACTGTGGAGGAGATAACCTAATTTTTTTTTTTTTTTAAGACTTGCGATTTCTTCATAACTTCTTTTAGATAAAGAGAGACCTTCACATACAAAATCAGTGATGTTGCTCTTGTAGTCAGGAAATCATTGCAGACCAGGTGGAACTGTGGAGGAGATAACCTAATTTTTTTTTTTTTTTAAGACTTGCGATTTCTTCAAAACTTTTTAGATAAAGAGAGACCTTCACATACAAAATCAGTGATGTTGCTCTTGTAGTCAGGAAATCATTGCAGACCAGGTGGATTTACTGTGGAGGAGATAATTTTTTTTTTTTTTTTTTTTTTAAGACTTGCGATTTCTTCATAACTTCTTTAGATAAAGAGAGACCTTCACATACAAAATCAGTGATGTTGCTCTTGTAGTGGGAAATCATTGCAGACCAGGTGGATTTACTGTGGAGGAGATAACCTAATTTTTTTTTTTTAAGACAAAATTTCTTCATAACTTTTAGATAATAGAGAGACCAGGTGGATTTCACATACAAAATCAGTGATGTTGGATTTGTAGTCAGGAAATCATTGCAGACCAGGTGGATTTACTGTGGAGGAGATAACCTAATTTTTTTTTTTTAAGACTACGATTTCTTCATAACTTCTTTAGATAAAGAGAGACCTTCACATACAAAATCAGTGATGTTGCTTTTTGTAGTCAGGAAATCATTGCAGACCAGGTGGATTTACTGGAGGAGATAACCTTTTTTTTTTTTTTTATTTTTTTTTAACTTCTTTAGATAAAGAGAGACCTTCACATACAAAATCAGTGATGTTGCTCTTGTAGTCAGGGAAATCATTGCAGACCAGGTGGATTTTACTGTGGAGGAGATAACCTAATTTTTTTTTTTTTTTAAGACTGTATTTCTTCATAACTTTTTAGATAAAGAGAGACCTTCATACAAAATCAGTGATGTTGCTCTTGTAGTCAGGAAATCATTGCAGACCAGGTGGATTTACTGTGGAGGAGATAACCTAATTTTTTTTTTTTAAGAATTTCTTCATAACTTCTTTAGATAAAGAGAGACCTTCACATACAAAATCAGTGATGTTTCTTGTAGTCAGGAAATCATTGCAGACCAGGTGGATTAGCTGTGGAGGAGATAACCTAATTTTTTTTTTTTTAAGACTTTAAAATTTCTTCATAACTTCTTTAGATAAAGAGAGACCTTCATACAAAATCAGTGATCATTTTGTAGTCAGGAAATCATTGCAGACCAGGTGGATTTACTGTGGAGGAGATAACCTAATTTTTTTTTTTAAGACTTGGGATTTCTTCATAACTTCTTTAGATAAAGAGAGACCTTCACATACAAAATCAGTGATGTTGCTCTTGTAGTCAGGAAATCATTGCAGACCAGGTGGATTTACTGTGGAGGAGATAACCTAATTTTTTTTTTTTTTTAAGACTTCAAGATTTCTTCATAACTTCTTTAGATAAAGAGAGACCTTTCACATACAAAAAAAATCAGTGATGTTGTTGCTCTTGTAGTCAGGAAATCATTGCAGACCAGGTGGATTTACTGTGGAGGAGATAACCTAATTTTTTTTTTTTTTAAGACTTGCGATTTCTTCATAACTTCTTTAGATAAAGAGAGACCTTCACATACAAAATCAGTGATGTTGCTTTTGTAGTCAGGAAATCATTGCAGACCAGGTGGATTTACTGTGGAGGAGATAACCAATTTTTTTTTTTTTTTTAAGACTTGTGATTTTTCATAACTTCTTTAGATAAAGAGACCTTCACATACAAAATCAGTGATGTTGCTCTTGTAGTCAGGAAATCATTGCAGACCAGGTGGATTTACTGTGGAGGAGATAACCTAATTTTTTTTTTTTTAAGACTTGCGATTTCTTCATAACTTCTTTAGATAAAGAGACCTTCACATACAAAATCAGTGATGTTGCTCTTGTAGTCAGGAAATCATTGCAGACAGGTGGTCAGAGAAATCATTTTTTTTTTTGCAGACCAGGACCTTCACATACAAAATCAGGATTTACTGTGGAGGAGATAACCTAATTTTTTTTTAAGACTTTGATTTTTTCATAACTTCTTTAGATAAAGAGAGACCTTCACATACAAAATCAGTGATGTTGTTTGTAGTAGAAATCATTAAGGAGACCAGGTGGATTTTTGGAGGAGATAATAATTTTTTTTTTTTTAAGGTTTGCGATTTCTTCTATAACTTTTAGATAAAGAGAGACCTCACATACAAAATCAGTGATGTTGCTTTTTGTAGTCAGGAAATCATTACAGACCAGGTGGATTTACTGTGGAGGAGATAACCTAATTTTTTTTTTTTAAGACTTGCGATTTCTTCAGGACAACTTTTTTAGATAAAGAGAGACCTTCACATACAAAATCAGTGATGTTGTTTTTTTAGTCATTGGATTTCATTGCAGACCAGGAGGATTTACTGTGGAGGAAAAATAACCTATTTCGTTTTTTTTTTTTTAAGACTTGCCATTTCTTCATAACTTCTTTAGATAAAAAGAGACCTTCGGTATGTTGCTCTTTGTAGTCAGGAAATCAAGACCAGGTGGATGATAACCTAATTTTTTTTTTTTTTCTTGTACAAAAAGTCTTGTAGTCAGGAAATCATTGCAGACCAGGTGGATTTACTGTGGAGGAGATAACCTAATTTTTTTTTTTTTTTAAGACTTGATTTCTTCATAACTTCTTAGATAAAGAGAGACCTTCACATACAAAATCAGTGATGTTGCTCTTGTAGTCAGGAAATCATTGCAGACCAGGGTGGATTTACTGTGGAGGAGATAACCTAATTTTTTTTTTTAAGACTTACGATTTCTTCATAACTTCTTTAGATAAAAAGAGACCTTCACATACAAAATCAGTGATGTTGCTCTTGTAGTCAGGAAATCATTGCAGACCAGGTGGATTTACTGTGGAGGAGATAACCTAATTTTTTTTTTTTAAGACTTGCGATTTCTTCATAACTTCTTTAGATAAAGAGAGACCTTCACATACAAAAAATCAGTGATGTTTTCTTGTAGTCAGGAAATCATTGCAGACCAGGTGGATTTACTGTGGAGGAGATAACCTAATTTTTTTTTTTTTACATTTTTCTTCTTTAGATAAAGAGAGACCTTCACATACAAAATCAGTGATGTTTGCTCTTGTAGTCAGGAAATCATTGCAGACCAGGTGGATTTACTGTGGAGGAGAAACCATTTTTTTTTTTTTTTTTTTAAGAGGATGATTTCTTCATAACTTCTTTAGATAAAGAGAGACCTTCACATACAAAATCAGTGATGTTGCTCTTGTAGTCAGGAAATCATTGCAGACCAGGTGGATTTACTGTGGAGGAGATAACCTAATTTTTTTTTTTTAAGAAAATAACTTTTCTTCATAACTTCTTTAGATAAAGAGAGACCTTCACATACAAAATCAGTGATGTTGCTTTTGTAGTCAGGAAATCATTGCAGACCAGGTGGATTTACTGTGGAGGAGATAACCTAATTTTTTTTTTTAAGACTTGGATTTCTTTAACTTTTAGATAAAGAGAGACCTTCACATACAAATCAGTGATGTTGCTCTTGAGATTGCAGACCAGGTGGATTTACTGTGGAGGAGAATAATTTTTTTTTTTTAAGAAAAATAATTTCTTCATAACTTCTTTAGATAAAAGAGACCTTCACATACAAAATCAGTGATGTTGCTCTTGTAGTCAGGAAATCATTGCAGACCAGGTGGATTTACTGTGGAGGAGATAACCTAATTTTTTTTTTTTAAGAATGATTTCTTCATAACTTTTAGATAAAGAGAGACCTTCACATACAAAATCAGTGATGTTGCTCTTGTAGTCAGGAAATCATTGCAGACCAGGTGGATTTACTGTGGAGGAACCTAATTTTTTTTTTTTTTTTATTTCTTCATAACCTTTCTTTAGATCAAAGAGAAACCTAATTTTTTTTTTAAGACCTATCAAAAATCATACAGGAAAATTGCAGACCAGGTGGATTTACTGTGGAGGATGTTGCTCTTGTAAAGAGAGTCACAAAAAATCAGTGATGTTGCAGTCAGGACCAGGTGGATTTACTGTGGAGGAGATAACCTAATTTTTTTTTTTTTAAGACTTGCGATTTCTTCATAACTTCTTTAGATAAAGAGAGACCTTCACATACAAAATCAGTGATGTTGCTCTTGTAGTCAGGAAATCATTGCAGACCAGGTGGATTTACTGTGGAGGAGATAACCTAATTTTTTTTTTTTTTTTAAGACTTGCGATTTCTTCATAACTTCTTTAGATAAAGAGAGACCTTCACATACAAAATCAGTGATGTTGCTCTTGTAGTCAGGAAATCATTGCAGACCAGGTGGATTTACTGTGGAGGAGATAACCTAATTTTTTTTTTTTTTTTTTTTTTTAAGACTTAATTTCTTCATAACTTCTTTAGATAAAGAGAGATACCTTCATACAAAATCAGTGATGTTGCTCTTGTAGTCAGGAAATCATTGCAGACCAGGTGGATTTACTGTGGAGGAGATTTTTTTTTTTTTTAAGACCTATTTCTTCATAACTTAGAAAAATTTCACATACAAAATCAGTGATGTTGCTCTTTTATTTTTAATTTCTTCATAACTTCTTTAGATAAAGAGAGACCTTCACATACAAAATCAGTGATGTTGCTCTTGTAGTCAGGAAATCATTGCAGACCAGGTGGATTTACTGTGGAGGAGATAACCTAATTTTTTTTTTTTTTTAAGACTTACGATTTCTTCATTTTTTAGATAAAGAGACCTTCACATACAAAATCAGTGATGTTGCTCTTGTAGTCAGGAAATCATTGCAGACCAGGTGGATTTACTGAGGAGATAACCTAATTTTTTTTTTTTTTAAGACTTGCGATTTCTTCATAACTTCTTTTTAGATAAAGAGACCTTCACATACAAAAATCAGTGATGTTGCTCTTGTAGTCAGGAAATCATTGCAGACCAGGTGGATTTACTGTGGAGGAGATAACCTAATTTTTTTTTTTAAGATTTCTTCATAACTTCTTTAGATTTTTCCTTAACTTACAAAAAATCAGTGATGTTAAAGGAGACCAGGTGGATTTACTGTGGAGGAGATAACCTAATTTTTTTTTTTTTTAAGACTTAAAAATCTTTAGATAAAGAGATCTTCACATACAAAATCAGTGATGTTGCTCTTGTAGTCAGGAAATCATTGCAGACCAGGTGGATTTACTGTGGAGGAGATAACCTAATTTTTTTTTTTTAAGACTTGCGATTTCTTCATAACTTCTTTAGATAAAAGAGACCTTCACATACAAAATCAGTGATGTTGCTTTGTAGTCAGGAAATCATTGCAGACCAGGTGGATTTACTGTGGAGGAGATAACCTAATTTTTTTTTTTAAGACTTGCGATTTTCTTCATAACTTCTTTAGATAAAGAGAGACCTTTCACACAAAATCAGTGATGTTGCTCTTGTAGTCAGGAAATCATTGCAGACCAGGTGGATTTACTGTGGAGGAGATAACCTAATTTTTTTTTTTAAGACTTGCGATTTCTTCATTTCTTTAGATAAAGAGAGACCTTCACATACAAAATCAGTGATGTTGCTCTTTGTAGTCAGGGAAATCATTGCAGACCAGGTGGATTTACTGTGGAGGAGATAACCTAATTTTTTTTTTTTTTTTTTAAGACTCTATGATTTCTTCATAACTTCTTTTAGATAAAGAGAGACCTTCACATACAAAAATCAGTGATGTTGCTCTTGTAGTCAGGAAATCATTGCAGACCAGGTGGATTTACTGTGGAGGAGATAACCTAATTTTTTTTTTTTTTTTTTTTAAGACTTGCGATTTCTTCATAACTTCTTTAGATAAAGAGAGACCTTCACATACAAAATCAGTGATGTTGCTCTTGTAGTCAGGAAATTGCAGACCAGGTGGATTTACTGTGGAGGAGATAACCTAATTTTTTTTTTTTTTTCAGTGATTTCTTCATAACTTCTAATTTTTTTTTTTTAAGGTTTTCTTCACTTCAAAAAGAGAGACCTTCACATACAAAATCAGTGATGTTGCTCTTGTAGTCAGGAAATCATTGCAGACCAGGTGGATTTACTGTGGAGGAGATAACCTAATTTTTTTTTTTTTTTAAGACTTTATTTCTTCATAACTTCTTTAGATAAAGAGAGACCTTCACATACAAAATCAGTGATGTTGCTCTTGTAGTCAGGAAATCATTGCAGACCAGGTGGATTTACTGTGGAGGAGATAACCTAATTTTTTTTTTAAGACTTAAAGTTTTTTCTTAACTTCTTTTAGATAAAAGAGACCTTCACATACAAAATCAGTGATGTTGCTCTTGTAGTCAGGAAATCATTGCAGACCAGGTGGATTTACTGTGGAGGAGATAACCAATTTTTTTTTTTAATTTTTTTTTTTTTAAGACTTGCGATTTCTTCATAACTTCTTTAGATAAAGAGAGACCTTCACATACAAAATCAGTGATGTTGCTCTTGTAGTCAGGAAATCATTGCAGACCAGGTGGATTTACTGTGGAGGAGATAACCTAATTTTTTTTTTTTTAAGACTTGCGATTTCTTCATAACTTCTTTAGATAAAAGAGACCTTCACATACAAAATCAGTGATGTTGCTCTTGTAGTCAGGAAATCATTGCAGACCAGGTGGATTTACTGTGGAGGAGATAACCTAATTTTTTTTTTTTTTAAGACTTGCGATTTCTTCATAACTTCTTTAGATAAAGAGAGACCTTCACATACAAAATCAGTGATGTTGCTCTTGTAGTCAGGAAATCATTGCAGACCAGGTGGATTTACTGTGGAGGAGATAACCTAATTTTTTTTTTAAATTTTTTTTTTTCTTTTAAGACCTTCACATACAAAATCAGTGATGTTTCTTGTAGTTCATGCAGACCAATTTACTTGGAGGAGATAATTTAATTTTTTTTTTAAGAGAGATTTCTTCATAACTTCTTTTAGACATACAAAATCAGTGATGTTGCTCTTGTAGTCAGGAAATCATTGCAGACCAGGTGGATTTACTGTGGAGGAGATAACCTAATTTTTTTTTTTTAAGACTTGCGATTTCTTCATAACTTCTTTAGATAAAGAGACCTTCACATACAAAATCAGTGATGTTGCTCTTGTAGTCAGGAAATCATTGCAGACCAGGTGGATTTACTGTGGAGGAGATAACCTAATTTTTTTTTTAAGACTTGCAATTTCTTCATAACTTCTTTAGATAAAGAGAGACCTTCACATACAAAAATCAGTGATGTTGCTCTTGTAGTCAGGAAATCATTGCAGACCAGGTGGATTTACTGTGGAGGAGATAACCTAATTTTTTTTAGAAGACCTTCACAAAAATCAGTGATTTCTTCATAACTTCTTTAGACCAGGTGGTGGAGGAGATAAAGAGAGACCTTTAGATTCACATACAAAAATCAGTGATGTTGCTCTTGTAGTCAGGAAATCATTGCAGACCAGGTGGATTTACTGTGGAGGAGATAACCTAATTTTTTTTTTTTTAAGACTTTGCGATTTCTTCATAACTTCTTTTAGATAAAGAGAGACCTTCACATACAAAATCAGTGATGTTGCTCTTGTAGTCAGGAAATCATTGCAGACCAGGTGGATTTACTGTGGAGGAGATAACCTAATTTTTTTTTTTTTTAAGACTTATGATTTCTTTTTTTAGATAAAAGAGACCTTTCATACAAAATCAGTGATGTTGTTTTGTAGTCAGGAAATCATTGCAGACCAGGTGGATTTACTGTGGAGGAGATAACCTAATTTTTTTTTTTTTTTAAGACTTGCGATTTCTTCATGCTTCTTTAGATAAAGAGAGACCTTCACATACAAAATCAGTGATGTTGCTCTTGTAGTCAGGAAATCATTGCAGACCAGGTGGATTTACTGTGGAGAGATAACCTAATTTTTTTTTTTTTAAGACTTGCGATTTCTTCATAACTTCTTTAGATAAAGAGAGACCTTCACATACAAAATCAGTGATGTTGCTCTTGTAGTCAGGAAATCATTGCAGACCAGGTGGATTTACTGTGGAGGAGATTTTTTTAATTTTTTTTTTTTTTTTAAGACTTCACATACAAAATCATTTCTTCATAACAGGAATTGGATTTCTTTAGATAAAGAGAGACCTTCACATACAAAATCAGTGATGTTGCTCTTGTAGTCAGGAAATCATTGCAGACCAGGTGGATTTACTGTGGAGGGAGATAACCTAATTTTTTTTTTTTTTTTTTTTTTTTTTTAAGACCTTCACATACTAAAATCAGTGATGTTGCTCTTGTAGTCAGAAATCATTGCAGACCAGGTGGATTTACTGTGGAGAGATAACCTTTTTTTTTTTAGACTTGCGATTTCTTCATAAAGAGAGACCTTCACATACAAAATCAGTGATGTTGCTCTTGTAGTCAGGAAATCATTACAGACCAGGTGGATTTACTGTGGAGGAGATAACCTAATTTTTTTTTTTTTTAAGACTTGCGATTTCTTCATAACTTCTTTAGATAAAGAGAGACCTTCACATACAAAAATCAGTGATGTTGCTCTTGTAGTCAGGAAATCATTGCAGACCAGGTGGATTTACTGTGGAGGAGATAACCTCTTTTTTTTTTTTTTTTTTAAGACTTACATTTCTTCATAACTTCTTTTTTTTAGATAAAGAGAGACCTTCACATACAAAAAATCAGTGATGTTTTTGTAGTCAGGAAATCATTGCAGACCAGGTGGATTTACTGAGGAGGAGATAACCTAATTTTTTTTTTTTTTAAGACTTGCGATTTCTTCATAACTTCTTTAGATAAAGAGAGACCTTCACATAGTCAGGAAATAACAGTGATGTTGATTTCTTCATAACTTCTTTAGATAAAGAGAGACCTCATAAAAATGTGAGTCAGGAAATCATTTGCAGACCAGGTGGATTTACTGTGGAGGAGATAACCTAATTTTTTTTTTTTTTTTTTTTTCAACTTTTTAGATAAGACCTTCACATACAAAATCAGTGATGTTGCTCTTTGTAGTCAGGAAATCATTGCAGACCAGGTGGATTTTGTGGAGGAGATAACCTAATTTTTTTTTTTAAGAGAGATTTCTTCATAACTTCTTTAGATAAAAGAGACCTTCACATACAAAATCAGTGATGTTGCTCTTGTAGTCAGGAAATCATTGCAGACCAGGTGGATTTACTGTGGAGGAGATAACCTAATTTTTTTTTTTTTAAGAACGATTTCTTCATAACTTCTTTAGATAAAGAGAGACCTTCACATACAAAATCAGTGATGTTGCTCTTGTAGTCAGGAAATCATTGCAGACCAGGTGGATTTACTGTGGAGGAGATAACCTAATTTTTTTTTTTAAGACTTGCGATTTCTTCATAACTTCTTTTAGATAAAGAGACCTTCACATACAAAATCAGTGATGTTGCTCTTGTAGTCAGGAAATCATTGCAGACCAGGTGGATTTACTGTGGAGGAGATAACCTAATTTTTTTTTTTTTTAAGACCTTGCGATTTCTTCATTAACAGGTGGATTTCTTTAGATAAAGCAATTAAAAGACCTTCAACTTCTTTAGATAAAGAGAGACTTCACATACAAAAATCAGTGATGTTGCTCTTGTAGTCAGGAAATCATTGCAGACCAGGTGGATTTACTGTGGAGGAGATAACCTAATTTTTTTTTTTTAAGACTTGCGATTTCTTCATTTTTTTTAGATAAAGAGAGACCTTCACATACAAAATCAGTGATGTTGCTCTTGTAGTCAGGAAATCATTGCAGACCAGGTGGATTTACTGTGGAGGAGATGACCTAATTTTTTTTTTTTAAGACTTGCGATTTCTTCATAACTTCTTTAGATAAAGAGACCTTCATACAAAAATCAGTGATGTTGCTCTTGTAGTCAGGAAATCATTGCAGACCAGGTGGATTTACTGTGGAGGAGATAACCTAATTTTTTTTTTTTTAAGACTCACGATTTCTTCATAACTTCTTTAGATAAAGAGAGACCTTCACATACAAAATCAGTGATGTTGCTCTTGTAGTCAGGAAATCATTGCAGACCAGGTGGATTTACTGTGGAGGAGATAACCTAATTTTTTTTTTTTAAGACTTGCGATTTCTTCATAACTTCTTTAGATAAAAGAGACCTTCACATACAAAATGCAGACCAGGTGATATTGCTTTTGTAGTCAGGAAATCATTACAGGAAGACCAGGTGGATTTACTGTGGAGGAGATAACCTAATTTTTTTTTTTTTAAGACTTGCGATTTCTTCATAACTTCTTTAGATTTAGATACAAAAAAGAGAGACCTTCACATAAAAAAATCAGTGATGTTGCTAATTTTTTTTTGTAGTCAGGAAATCATTGCAGACCAGGTGGATTTACTGTGGAGGAGATAACCTAATTTTTTTTTAAGACTTGCGATTTCTTCATAACTTCTTTAGATAAAGAAGAGACCTTCACATACAAAATCAGTGATGTTGCTCTTGTAGTCAGGAAATCATTGCAGACCAGGTGGATTTACTGTGGAGGAGATAACCTAATTTTTTTTTTTAAGACTTTAATATTTCTTCATAACTTCTTTAGATAAAGAGAGACCTTCACATACAAAAATCAGTGATGTTGCTCTTGTAGTCAGGAAATCATTGCAGACCAGGTGGATTTACTGTGGAGGAGATAACCTAATTTTTTTTTTTTAAGACTTACGATTTCTTCATAACTTCTTTAGATAAAGAGAGACCTTCATACAAAATCAGTGATGTTGCTCTTGTAGTCAGGAAATCATTGCAGACCAGGTGGATTTACTGTGGAGGAGATAACCTAATTTTTTTTTTTTTTAAGACTTGCGATTTCTTCATAACTTCTTTAGATAAAGAGACCTTCACATACAAAATCAGTGATGTTGCTCTTGTAGTCAGGAAATCATTGTGGATTTACTGTGGAGGAGATAATAATTTTTTTTTTTTTTTTTAAGACCATTTCTTTAACTTCTTTAGATAAAGAGAGACCTTCACATACAAAATCAGTGATGTTTTTTTGTAGTCAGGAAATCATTGCAGACCAGGTGGATTTACTGTGGAGGAGATAACCTAATTTTTTTTTTTTTTTTTAAGACTTCGATTTCTTCATAACTTCTTTAGATAAAGAGAGACCTTCATATACAAAATCAGTGATGTTGCTCTTGTAGTCAGGAAATCATTGCAGACCAGGTGGATTTACTGTGGAGGAGATAACCTAATTTTTTTTTTTTTAAGACTTGCGATTTCTTCATAACTTCTTTAGATAAAGAGACCTTCACATACAAAATCAGTGATGTTGCTCTTGTAGTAGTCAGGAAATCATTGCAGACCAGGTGGATTTACTGTGGAGGAGATAACCTAATTTTTTTTTTTTAAGACTTGTGATTTCTTCATAACTTCTTTAGATAAAAGAGACCTTCACATACAAAAATCAGTGATGTTGCTCTTGTAGTCAGGAAATCATTGCAGACCAGGTGGATTTACTGTGGAGGGATTTCTTTACTTCTTTGATAAAGAGAGACCTTCAATACAAAATCAGTGATTTTTTTTTTTTACTGTGGAGAGATAACCCTAATTTTTTTTTTAAGACTTGCGATTTCTTCATAACTTCTTTAGATAAAGAGAGACCTTCATACAAAAATCAGTGATGTTGCTCTTGTAGTCAGGAAATCATTGCAGACCAGGTGGATTTACTGTGGAGGAGATAACCTAATTTTTTTTAATTTTTTTTTTAGAAAGACTTGCGAAATTTCTTCATAACTTCTTTAAAGAGAGACCTTCACATACAAAATCAGTGATGTTGCTCTTGTAGTCAGGGGGGAAATCATTGCAGACCAGGTGGATTTACTGTGGAGGAGATAACCTAATTTTTTTTTTTTTAAGACTTGCGATTTCTTCATAACTTCTTTAGATAAAGAGAGACCTTCACATACAAAATCAGTGATGTTGCTCTTGTAGTCAGGAAATCATTGCAGACCAGGTGGATTTACTGTGGAGGAGATAACCTAATTTTTTTTTTTTTAAGACTTGGATTTCTTCATAACTTCTTTAGATAAAGAGAGACCTTCATACAAAATCAGTGATGTTGCTCTTGTAGTCAGAAATCATTGCAGACCAGGTGGATTTACTGTGGAGGAGATAACCTAATTTTTTTTTTTTTTAAGACTTGCGATTTCTTCATAACTTCTTTAGATAAAGAGAGACCTTCACATACAAAATCAGTGATGTTGCTCTTGGGTCAGGAAATCATTGCAGACCAGGTGGATTTACTGTGGAGGAGATAACTAATTTTTTTTTTTTTTAAGACTTGCGATTTCTTCATAACTTCTTTAGATAAAAGAGACCTTCACATATAAAATCAGTGATGTTGCTCTTGTAGTCATGGGAAATCATTGCAGATTTTTGGATTTACTGTGGAGGAGATAACCTAATTTTTTTTTTTTTTTTAAGACTTGCGAATTTCTTCCATAACTTCTTTAGATAAAGAGACCTTCACATACAAAAATCAGTGATGTTGCTCTTGTAGTCAGGAAATCATTGCAGACCAGGTGGATTTACTGTGGACAGAGATAACCTATTTTTTTTTTTTTTTTAAGATTTCTTCATAACTCTTTAGATAAAGAGAGACCTTCACATACAAAATCAGTGATGTTGCTCTTGTAGTCAGGAAATCATTGCAGACCAGGTGGATTTACTGTGGAGGAGATAACCTAATTTTTTTTTTTTTAAGACTTGAGATTTCTTCATAACTTCTTTAGATAAAGAGAGACCTTCACATACAAAATCAGTGATGTTGCTCTTGTAGTCAGGAAATCATTGCAGACCAGGTGGATTTACTGTGGGAGAGATAACCCTAATTTTTTTTTTTTTAAGACTTACATTTTTCATAACTTCTTTAGATAAAGAGAGACCTTCACATACAAAATCAGTGATGTTGCTCTTGTAGTCAGGAAATCATTGCAGACCAGGTGGATTTACTGTGGAGGAGATAACCTAATTTTTTTTTTTTTAAGACTTGCGATTTCTTCATAACTTCTTTAGATAAAAGAGACCTTCACATACAAAATCAGTGATGTTGCTCTTGTAGTCAGGAAATCATTGCAGACCAGGTGGATTTACTGTGGAGGAGATAACCTAATTTTTTTTTTTTTTCTTAAGACTGCGATTTCTTCATAACTTCTTTAGATAAAGAGAGACCTTCACATACAAAATCAGTGATGTTGCTCTTGTAGTCAGAAATCATTGCAGACCAGGTGGATTTACTGTGGAGGAGATAACCTAATTTTTTTTTTTTTAAGACTTAGATTTCTTCATAACTTCTTTAGATAAAAGAGAGACCTTCACATACAAAATCAGTGATGTTGCTCTTGTGAGTCAGGGAAATCATTGCAGACCAGGTGGATTTAATGTGGAGGAGATAACCTAATTTTTTTTTTTTTTAAGGTGCGATTTCTTCATAACTTCTTTAGATAAAGAGAGACCTTCACATAAAATCAGTGATGTTTTTCTTTTTCAGGAAATCATTGCAGACCAGGTGGATTTTGTGGAGGAGATAACCTAATTTTTTTTTTCTTGCGATTTCTTTTTTTTAGATAAAGAGAGACCTTTCATACAAAAATCAGTGATGTTGCTCTTGTAGTCAGGAAATCATTGCAGACCAGGTGGATTTACTGTGGAGGAGATAACCTAATTTTTTTTTTTTTTTTAAGACTTGCGATTTTTTTTTTAGATGGAGACCTTCACATACAAAATCAGTGATGTTGCTCTTGTTTTTTGCAGACCAGGTGGATTTACTGTGGAGATAACCTAATTTTTTTTTTTTTTAAGATTGCGATTTCTTCATAACTTCTTTAGATAAAGAGACCTTCACATACAAAATCAGTGATGTCTTGTAGTCAGGAAATCATTGCAGACCAGGTGGATTTACTGTGGAGGAGATAACCTAATTTTTTTTTTTTTTAAGACTTACGATTTCTTCATAACTTCTTTAGATAAAGAGAGACCTTAACATACAAAATCAGTGATGTTGCTCTTGTAGTCAGGAAATCATTGCAGACCAGGTGGATTTACTGTGGAGGAGATAACCTAATTTTTTTTTTTTTTTTAAGACTTGGGATTTCTTCATAACTTCTTTAGATAAAGAGAGACCTTCACATACAAAATCAGTGATGATGTTGCAGAAATCTTGTAGTCAGGAAATCATTGCAGACCAGGTGGATTTACTGTGGAGGAGATAACCTAATTTTTTTTTTTTTTTAAGACTTGCGATTTCTTCATAACTTCTTTAGATAAAGAGAGACCTTCACATACAAAATCAGTGATGTTGCTCTTGTAGTCAGGAAATCATTGCAGACCAGGTGGATTTACTGTGGAGGAGATAACCTAATTTTTTTTTTTTTTTAAGACTTAATTTCTTCATAACTTTTTTTTTCACATACAAAAATCAGTGAAGAAATCATTGCAGACCAGGTGGATTTACTGTGGAGGAGATAACCTAATTTTTTTTTTTTTTAAGACTAACGATTTCTTCATTTTTTTAGATAAAGAGAGACCTTCACATACAAAAATCAGTGATGTTGCTCTTGTAGTCAGGAAATCATTGCAGACCAGGTGGATTTACTGGAGAGATAATTTTTTTTTTTTTTTTTTAAGAGATAACTTCTTAATTTTTTTTTTTTGTAGTCAGGAAATCATTGCAGACCAGGTGGATTTACTGTTAACCTAATTTTTTTTTTTTTAAGACTTAATTTCTTCTTCTTTAGATAAAGAGAGACCTTCATACAAAATCAGTGATGTTGCTCTTGTAGTCAGGAAATCATTGCAGACCAGGTGGATTTACTGTGTGGAGGAGATAACCTAATTTTTTTTTTTTTAAGACTTCATGATTTCTTCATAACTTCTTTAGATAAAGAGAGACCTTCATACAAAATCAGTGATGTTGCTCTTGTAGTCAGGAAATCATTGCAGACCAGGTGGATTTACTGTGGAGGAGATAACCTAATTTTTTTTTTTTTTTTTAAGACATGATTTCTTCATAACTTCTTTAGATAAAGAGAGACCTTCACATACAAAATCAGTGATGTTGCTCTTGTAGTCAGGAAATCATTGCAGACCAGGTGGATTTACTGTGGAGGAGATAACCTAATTTTTTTTTTTTTAAGACTTGCGATTTCTTCATAACTTCTTTAGATAAAGAGAGACCTTCACATACAAAATCAGTGATGTTGCTCTTGTAGTCAGGAAATCATTGCAGACCAGGTGGATTTACTGTGGAGGAGATAACCTAATTTTTTTTTTTTTTAAGACTTGCGATTTCTTCATAACTTCTTTTAGATAAAGAGAGACCTTCACATACAAAATTGATGTTGCTCTTGTAGTCAGAAATCATTGCAGATGGAAAGGAGAGACCTTCACATAAAGAGACCTTCACATACAAAATCAGTGATGTTGCTCTTGTAGTCAGGAAATCATTGCAGACCAGGTGGATTTACTGTGGAGGAGATAACCTAATTTTTTTTTTAAGACTGCGATTTCTTTTCATAACTTCTTTAGATAAAGAGAGACCTTCATACAAAATCAGTGATGTTGCTCTTTAGTCAGGATGCAGACCAGGTGGAACTGTGGAGGAGATAACCCTAATTTTTTTTTTTTAAGACTTGCGATTTCTTCATAACTTTTTTTAGATAAAGAGAGACCTTCACATACAAAATCAGTGATGTTGCTCTTGTAGTCAGGAAATCATTGCAGACCAGGTGGATTTACTGTGGAGGAGATAACCTAATTTTTTTTTTTTTTTTTAAGACTTACGATTTCTTCATAACTTCTTTAGATAAAGAGAGACCTTCACATACAAAATCAGTGATGTTGCTCTTGTAGTCAGGGAAATCATTGCAGACCAGGTGGATTTACTGTGGAAATAACCTAATTTTTTTTTTTTTTAAGACTTGATTTCTTCATAACTTCTTTAGATAAAGAGAGACCTTCACATACAAAATCAGTGATGTTGCTCTTGTAGTCAGGAAATCATTACAGACCAATTGGATTTTTGGAGGATTTTTTTTTTTTTAAGACTTGCGTTTCTTCATAACTTCTTTTAGATAAAGAGACCTTCACATACAAAATCAGTGATGTTGCTCTTGTAGTCAGGAAATCATTGCAGACCAGGTGGATTTACTGTGGAGGAGATAACCCTAATTTTTTTTTTTTAAGACTTGGCGATTTCTTCATAACTTCTTTAAAGAGAGACCTTCACATACAAAATCAGTGATGTTGCTCTTGTAGTCAGGAAATCATTGCAGACCAGGTGGATTTACTGTGGAGGAGATAACCTAATTTTTTTTTTTTTTAAGACTTGCGATTTCTTCATAACTTCTTTAGATAAAGAGAGACCTTCACATACAAAATCAGTGATGTTGCTCTTGTAGTCAGGAAAATCATTGCAGACCAGGTGGATTTACTGTGGAGGAGATAACCTAATTTTTTTTCTTAAGACTTAATTTCTTCTTTAGATAAAGAGAGACCTTCACATACAAAATCAGTTTTTTTGTTGGAGGGAAATCATTGCAGACTTGGATTTTACTGTCATAACCTAATTTTTTTTTTCTTAAGATAATTTCTTCATAAGAGAGACCTTCATACAAAATCAGTGATGTTGCTCTTGTATTTCTACTCAGGAAATCATTTTTTTTTTTTTGCAGACCATATATAACTTCTTTTTTTTTTAGGTAGATTTCACAAAAATCAGTGATGTGGAGGAAATAACCTAATTTTTTTTTTTTTTTTAAGACTTTGATTTCTTCATAACTTCTTTAGATAAAGAGAGACCTTCACATACAAAATCAGTGATGTTGCTTTTGTAGTCAGGAAATCATTGCATAACCAGGTGGATTTACTGTGGAGGAGATAACCTTTTTTTTTTTTTTTCTTAAGACTTCATGATTTCTTCATAACTTCTTTAGATAAAGAGAGACCTTCACATACAAAATCAGTGATGTTGCTCTTGTAGTCAGGAAATCATTGCAGACCAGGTGGATTTACTGTGGAGGAGATAACTAATTTTTTTTTTTTTTTTTAAGACTTGCGATTTCTTCATAACTTCTTTTTAGATAAAGAGAGACCTTCACATACAAAATCAGTGATGTTGCTCTTGTAGTCAGGAAATCATTGCAGACCAGTGGATTTACTGTGGAGGAGATAACCTAATTTTTTTCTTAAGACTTTGCAATTTCTTCATAACTTCTTTAGATAAAGAGAGACCTTCACATACAAAATCAGTGATGTCACTCTTGTAGTCAGGAAATCATTGCAGACCAGGTGGATTTACTGTGGAGGAGATAACCTAATTTTTTTTTTTTTTAAGACTTATGTATTTCTTCATAACTTCTTTAGATAAAGAGAGACCTTCACATACAAAATCAGTGATGTTGCTCTTGTAGTCAGAAATCATTGCAGACCAGGTGGATTTACTGTGGAGGAGATAACCTAATTTTTTTTTTTTTAAGACTTTGCGATTTCTTCATAACTTCTTTAGATAAAGAGAGACCTTCACATACAAAAAATCAGTGATGTTGCTCTTGTAGTCAGGAAATCATTGCAGACCAGGTGGATTTTTTGTGGAGATAACCTAATTTTTTTTTTTAAGACTTAAAGAGATTTCTTCATACAAAAATCAGTGATGTTTCTTTAGGATAAAGAGAGACCTTCATACAAAATCAGATAAAGAGATGTTGCTCTTGTAGTCAGGAAATCATTGCAGACCAGGTGGATTTACTGTGAGATAACCTAATTTTTTTTTTTTAAGACTTGTGATTTCTTCATAACTTTTTAGATAAAGAGAGACCTTCACATACAAAAATCAGTGATGTTTTCTTGTAGTCAGGAAATCATTGCAGACCAGGTGGATTTACTGTGGAGGAGATAACCTAATTTTTTTTTTCTTAAGACTTGCGATTTCTTTTCATAACTTCTTTAGATAAAGAGAGACCTTCACATACAGGAAAAAATCAGTGATGTTGCTCTTGTAGTCAGGAAATCATTGCAGGACCAGGTGGATTTACTGTGGAGGAGATAACCTAATTTTTTTTTTTTTAAGACTTGCGATTTCTTCATAACTTCTTTTAGATAAAGAGAGACCTTCACATACAAAATCAGTGATGTTGCTCTTGTAGTCAGGAAATCATTGCAGACCAGGTGGATTTACTGTGGAGGAGATAACCTAATTTTTTTTTTTTTTAAGACAATGATTTCTTCATAACTTCTTTAGATAAAAGAGAGACCTTCAAAACATACAGAAAAATCAATGTGATGTTGATTTCTTCATAACTCTTTAGATTTTCACACAAAATCAGTGAAGACCAGGTGGATTTACTGTGGAGGAGATAACTTTTTTTTTTTCTTAAGACTTATGATTTCTTCATTTTTAGATTTTTTACAAAATCAGTGATAGTCAGGAAATCATTGCAGACCAGGTGGATTTACTGTGGAGGAGATAACTACTTTTTTTTTTTTTTAGATAACTTCTTTAGATAAAGAGACCTTCACATACAAAATCAGTGATGTTGTTCTTGTAGTCAGGGAAATCATTGCAGACCAGGTGGATTTACTGTGGAGGAGATAACCTAATTTTTTTTTTTTCTAAGACTTGCGATTTCTTCATAACTTCTTTAGATAAAGAGACCTTCACATACAAAAATCAGTGATGTTATTCTTGTAGTCAGGAAATCATTGCAGACCAGGTGGATTTACTGTGGAGATAACCTAATTTTTTTTTTTTTTTTTTTGCGATTTCTTCATAACTTCTTTAGATAAAGAGACCTTCACATACAAAATCAGTGATGTTGCTCTTGTAGTCAGGAAATCATTGCAGACCAGGTGGATTTACTGTGGAGGAGATAACCTATTTCTTTCATTTTTTTTTTTTAAGAAACTTGCGATTTCTTCTGCTTCTTTAGATAAAGAGAGACCTTCACATACAAAAAATCAGTGATGTTGCTCTTGTAGTCAGGAAATCATTGCAGACCAGGTGGATTTACTGTGGAGGGAGATAACCTAATTTTTTTTTTTTTTAAGACATTTCTTTTAACTTTAGATAAAGAGAGACCTTCACATACACAAAATCAGTGATGTTGCTCTTGTAGTCAGGGAAATCATTGCAGACCAGGTGGATTTACTGTGGAGGAGATAACCTAATTTTTTTTTTTTTTTAAGACTTGTGATTTCTTCATAACTTCTTTAGATAAAGAGAGACCTTCACATACAAAATCAGTGATGTTGCTCTTGTAGTCAGGAAAATTGCAGACCAGGTGGATTTACTGTGGAGGAGATAACCTAATTTTTTTTTTTTTTAAGACTAAAATTTCTTCATTAACTTCTTTAGATAAAGAGAGACCTTCACATACAAAAAAATCAGTGATGTTGCTCTTGTAGTCAGGAAATCATTGCAGACCAGGTGGATTTACTGTGGAGGAGATAACCTAATTTTTTTTTTTTTTTTTTTTTTTTTAAGAGGATTTTCTTCATTTTTTAGATAAGAGAAACTTCATCAAAATCAGTGATAAAGAGAGACCTTCATAATAACAAAATCAGTGATTTAGATAAGAGACCTTTCAAAAATTGTAGAGGGAAATCATTGCAGACCAGGTGGATTTACTGTGGAGGAGATAACCTAATTTTTTTTTTTCTTAAGACTTGCGATTTCTTCATAACTTATTTAGATAAAGAGAGACCTTCATACAAAATCAGTGATGTTGCTCTTTTCAGGAAATCATCTGCAGACCAGGTGGATTAATTTTTGGGAAGAGATTTTTCTAATTTTTTTTTTTTAAGACTTAGTGATTTCTTCATAATAACCAGGTTTTAGATAAAGAGAGACCTTCACATAAAAAAATCAGTGATATTTATTTTTGTAGTCAGGAAATCATTGCAGACCAGGTGGATTTACTGTGGAGGAGATAACCTAATTTTTTTTTTTTTCTTAAGACTTGGATTTCTTCATAACTTCTTTAGATAAAGAGAGACCTTCACATACAAAATCAGTGATGTTGCTCTTGTAGTCAGGAAATCATTGCAGACCAGGTGGATTTACTGTGGAGGAGATAACCTAATTTTTTTTTTTTTAAGATCTTGCGATTTCTTCATAACTTTTTAGATAAAGAGAGACCTTCACATACAAAATCAGTGATGTTGCTCTTGTAGTCAGGAAATCATTGCAGACCAGGTGGATTTACTGTGGAGGAGATAACCTAATTTTTTTTTTTTTTTTAAGACTTACGATTTTCTTCATAACTTCATCTTTTAGATAAAGAGAGAGACCTTCACATACAAAATCAGTGATGTTGCTCTTGTAGGAAGAAAATCATTGCAGACCAGGTGGATTTACTGTGGAGGAGATAACCTAATTTTTTTTTTTTTTAAGATTTTTTTTTTCATAACTTCTTTAGATAAAGAGAGACCTTCACATACAAAAAATCAGTGATGTTGTTTCTTGTAGTCAGGAAATCATTGCAGACCAGGTGGATTTACCTGTGGAGGAGATAACCTAATTTTTTTTTTTTCTTTAGATTTCTTCATAATAAAGAGAGACCTTCACATACAAAATCAGTGATGTTGCTTTTGTAGTCAGGAAATCATTGCAGACCAGGTGGATTTACTGTGGAGGAGATAACCTAATTTTTTTTTTTTTTTAAGACTTGCATGATTTCTTCATAACTTTTTAGATAAAGAGAGACCTTCACATACAAAATCAGTGATGTTGTTCTTGTAGTCAGGGAAATCATTGCAGACCAGGTGGATTTACTAGTGGAGGAGATAATTTAATTTTTTTTTTTTTTTTTTTTCTTATTTTTAAGGTTTCACATACAAAATCAGTGATGTTTTCTTGTAGTCAGGAAAACATTCAGGTGGATTTTTGGAGGAGATAAAAGAGCGATTTCTTTCATAACTTCTTTAGATTCACATACAAAAATCAGTGATGTTGCTCTTGTAGTCAGGAAATCATTGCAGACCAGGTATTTTTACTGTGGAGGAGATAACCTTTTTTTTTTTTTTTTTAAGACTTATGAATTTCTTCATTTTCTTTAGATAAAGAGAGACCTTCACATACAAAAATCAGTGATGTTGCTCTTGTAGTCAGGAAATCATTGCAGACCAGGTGGATTTACTGTGGAGGAGATAACCTAATTTTTTTTTTTTTTTAAGACTTAAGATTCTTCATAACTTCTTTAGATAAAGAGAGACCTTCACATACAAAATCAGTGATGTTGTTCTTGTAGTCAGGAAATCATTGCAGACCAGGTGGATTTACTGTGGAGGAGATAACTTAATTTTTTTTTTTTTTAAGACTTGCGATTTCTTCATAACTTCTTTTAGATAAAGAGAGACCTTCACATACAAAAATCAGTGATGTTGTTTTGTAGTCAGGAAAATTGCAGACCAGGTGGATTTATGTGGAGGAGATAACCTAATTTTTTTTTTTTTTAAGACTTACAAAATAATTTCTTCATAACAGGTGGATTTTTTAGAAACCTAATAAAGAGAGGACCTTCACATACAAAATCAGTGATGTTATTTTGTAGTCAGGAAATCATTGCAGACCAGGTGGATTTACTGTGGAGGAGATAACCTAATTTTTTTTTTTTCTTAAGACTCAGGGATTTCTTCCATAACTTATTTAGATAAAGAGAGACCTTCACATACAAAAATCAGTGATGTTGCTCTTGTAGTCAGGAAATCATTGCAGACCAGGTGGATTTACTGTGGAGGAGATAACCTAATTTTTTTTTTTTTTTTTTTTTTTTTTTTTTTAAGACTTGCGATTTCTTTTAATTTTTTTTTTAAGATAACTTCTTTAGATAAAAGAGAGACCTTCACATACAAAATCAGTGATGTTGCTCTTGTAGTCAGGAAATCATTGCAGACCAGGTGGATTTACTGTGGAGGAGATAACCTTTTTTTTTTTTTTCTTAAGACTTTGGATTTCTTCATAATTTTTTTTTTTAAAGAGAGACCTTCACATACAAAATCAGTGATGTTGCTCTTGTAGTCAGGAAATCATTGAAGACCAGGTGGATGTGGAGGAGATAACCTAATTTTTTTTTTCTTAAGACATTATTTCTTCAAAACTTCACCTTCACATACAAAATCAGTGATGTTGCTCTTGTAGTCAGGAAATCATTGCAGACCAGGTGGATTTACTGTGGAGGAGATAACCTAATTTTTTTTTTTTTAAGACTTGCGATTTCTTCATAACTTCTTTAGAAAAAGAGAGACCTTCACATACAAAATCAGTGATGTTGCTCTTGTAGTCAGGAAATCATTGCAGACCAGGTGGATTTACTGTGGAGGAGATAACCTAATTTTTTTTTTTTTTAAGACTTGCGATTTCTTCATAACTTCTTTAGATAAAGAGAGACCTTCACATACAAAATCAGTGATGTTGCTCTTGTAGTCAGGAAATCATTGCAGACCAGGTGGATTTACTGTGGAGGAGATAACCTAATTTTTTTTTTTTTTTTAAGACTTGCGATTTCTTCATAACTTCTTTAGATAAAAGAGAGACCTTCACATACAAAATCAGTGATGTTGCTCTTGTAGTCATTGGGAAATCATTGCAGACCAGGTGGATTTACTGTGGAGGAGATAACCTAATGATGTTTTTTTTTTTTTCTTAAGACTTGCGATTTCTTCATAACTTCTTTAGATAAAGAGAGACCTTCACATACAAAATCAGTGATGTTGCTCTTGTAGTCAGGAAATCATTGCAGACCAGGTGGATTTACTGTGGCGGAGATAACCTAATTTTTTTTTTAAGACTTTTGATTTCTTCATAACTTCTTTTAGATAAAGAGAGACCTTCACATACAAAATCAGTGATGTTGCTCTTGTAGTCAGGAAATCATTGCAGACCAGGTGGATTTACTGTGGAGGAGATAACCTAATTTTTTTTCTTAAGACTTGCGATTTCTTCATAACTTCTTTAGATAAAGAGAGAGTTTTCATACAAAATCAGTGATGTTGCTCTTGTAGTCAGGAAATCATTGCAGACCAGGTGGATTTACTGTGGAGGAGATAACCTAATTTTTTTTTTTTTAAGACTTATGATTTCTTTCATAACTTCTTTAGATAAAGAGAGACCTTCACATACAAAATCAGTGATGTTGCTCTTGTAGTCAGGAAATCATTGCAGACCAGGTGGATTTACTGTGGAGGAGATAACCTAATTTTTTTTTTTTAAGACTTGCGATTTCTTCATAACTTCTTTAGATAAAGAGAGACCTTCACATACAAAATCAGTGATGTTGCAGGTGGATTTGTAGTCAGGGAAATCATTGCAGACCAGGTGGATTTACTGTGGAGGAGATAACCTAAAAATTTTTTTTTTTTTTTAAGACTTATGGATTTCTTCATAACTTCTTTTAGATAAAGAGAGACCTTCACATACAAAATCAGTGATGTTGCTCTTGTAGTCAGGGAAATCATTGCAGACCAGGTGGATTTACTGTGGAGGAGATAACCTAATTTTTTTTTTTTAAGACTTGCGATTTCTTCATAACTTCTTTAGATAAAGAGAGACCTTCACATACAAAATCAGTGATGTTGCTCTTGTAGTCAGGAAATCATTGCAGACCAGGTGGATTTACTGTGGAGGAGATAACCTAATTTTTTTTTTTTTTAAGACTTGCGATTTCTTCATAACTTCTTTAGATAAAGAGAGACCTTCACATATAAAAAAAAATCAGTGATGTTGCTCTTGTAGTCAGGAAATCATTGCAGACCAGGTGGATTTACTGTGGAGGAGATAACCTAATTTTTTTTTTTTAAGACTTGCGATTTCTTTTA
This sequence comes from Acanthosepion pharaonis, assembly GCA_903632075.3. Lineage (NCBI taxonomy): Eukaryota > Metazoa > Mollusca > Cephalopoda > Sepiida > Sepiidae > Acanthosepion > Acanthosepion pharaonis. The sequence goes on from CAHIKZ030002158.1 coordinate 52,776, forward strand.
ACTTCTTTAGATAAAAAGAGACCTTCACATACAAAATCAGTGATGTTGCTCTTGTAGTCAGGAAATCATTGCAGACCAGGTGGATTTACTGTGGAGGAGATAAACCTAATTTTTTTTTTTTTTAAGACTTACGATTTCTTCATAACTTCTTTAGATAAAAGAGAGACCTTCACATACAAAATCAGTGATGTTGCTCTTGTAGTCAGGAAATCATTGCAGACCAGGTGGATTTACTGTGGAGGAGATAACCTAATTTTTTTTTTTTTTTAAGACTTGCGATTTCTTCATAACTTCTTTAGATAAAGAGAGACCTTCACATACAAAATCAGTGATGTTGCTCTTGTAGTCAGGAAATCATTGCAGACCAGGTGGATTTACTGTGGAGGAGATAACCTAATTTTTTTTTTTAAGACTTGCGATTTCTTCATAACTTCTTTAGATAAAGAGAGACCTTCACATACAAAATCAGTGATGTTGCTCTTGTAGTCAGGAAATCATTGCAGACCAGGTGGATTTACTGTGGAGGAGATAACCTAATTTTTTTTTTTTTAAGACTTGCGATTTCTTCATAACTTCTTTAGATAAAGAGAGACCTTCACATACAAAATCAGTGATGTTGCTCTTGTAGTCAGGAAATCATTGCAGACCAGGTGGATTTACTGTGGAGGAGATAACCTAATTTTTTTTTTTTTTTAAGACTTAAGATTTGATTTCTTCATAACTTCTTTTAGATAAAGAGAGACCTTCACAAAATCAGTGATGTTTTTTGTAGTCATACAAAATCAGTGATGTTGCTCTTTTTAGTAAAGAGAGAAACAAAATCAGTGATTGCAGACCAGGTGGATTTACTGTGGAGGAGATAACCTAATTTTTTTTTTTTAAGACTTGCGATTTCTTCATAACTTCTTTAGATAAAGAGAGACCTTCACATACAAAATCAGTGATGTTGCTCTTGTAGTCAGGAAATCATTGCAGACCAGGTGGATTTACTGTGGAGGAGATAACCTAATTTTTTTTTTTTTTTTTTTAAGACTTGCGATTTCTTCATAACTTCTTTAGATAAAGAGAGACCTTCACATACAAAAAAATCAGTGATGTTGCTCTTGTAGTCAGGAAATCATTGCAGACCAGGTGGATTTACTGTGGAGAGATAACCTAATTTTTTTTTTTTTTTTTTAAGAGATAACCTTTAGATAATTTTTTTTTTTAAGACTTGCAGACCAGGTGGATTTCTGTGGAGGAGATAACCTAATTTTTTTCTAACTTTTTTTTTTTTTTTAGATAAAAAGAGAGACCTTCACATACAAAAATCAGTGATGTTGCTCTTGTAGTCAGGAAATCATTGCAGACCAGGTGGATTTACTGTGGAGGAGATAACCTAATTTTTTTTTTTTTTAAGACTTCATGATTTCTTCATAACTTCTTTAGATAAAGAGAGACCTTCACATACAAAATCAGTGATGTTGCTCTTGTAGTCAGGAAATCATTGCAGACCAGGTGGATTTACTGTGGAGGAGATAATTTAATTTTTTTTTTTTTAAGACTTGCGATTTCTTCATAACTTCTTTAGATAAAGAGAGACCTTCACATACAAAATCAGTGATGTTGCTCTTGTAGTCAGGAAATCATTGCAGACCAGGTGGATTTACTGTGGAGGAGATAACCTAATTTTTTTTTTTTTTTAAGACTTGCGATTTCTTCATAACTTCTTTAGATAAAGAGAGACCTTCACATACAAAATCAGTGATGTTGCTCTTGTAGTCAGGAAATCATTGCAGACCAGGTGGATTTACTGTGGAGGAGATAACCTAATTTTTTTTTTTTTTTTTTAAGACTTGCGATTTCTTCATAACTTCTTTAGATAAAGAGAGACCTTCACATACAAAATCAGTGATGTTGCTCTTGTAGTCAGGAAATCATTGCAGACCAGGTGGATTTACTGTGGAGGAGATAACCTAATTTTTTTTTTTTTTTTTTTAAGACTTGCGATTTCTTCATAACTTTTTAGATAAAGAGAGACCTTCACATACAAAATCAGTGATGTTGCTCTTGTAGTCAGGAAATCATTGCAGACCAGGTGGATTTACTGTGGAGGAGATAACCTAATCTTTTTTTTTTTTTTAAGACATGATTTCTTCATAACTTCTTTAGATAAAGAGAGACCTTCACACACAAAATCAGTGATGTTGCTCTTGTAGTCAGGAAATCATTGCAGACCAGGTGGATTTATTTGGAGGAGATGACCTAATTTTTTTTTTTTTTAAGACTTTAGATAACTTCTTTAGATAAAGAGACCTTCACATACAAAATCAGTGATGTTGCTCTTGTAGTCAGGAAATCATTGCAGACCAGGTGGATTTACTGTGGAGGAGATAACCTAATTTTTTTTTTTTTTTAAGACTTGCGATTTCTTCATAACTTCTTTAGATAAAGAGAGACCTTCACATACAAAATCAGTGATGTTGCTCTTGTAGTCAGGAAATCATTGCAGACCAGGTGGATTTACTGTGGAGGAGATAACCTAATTTTTTTTTTTTTTTTTTTTTTTAAGACTTGCGATTTCTTCATAACTTCTTTAGATAAAGAGAGACCTTCACATACAAAATCAGTGATGTTGCTCTTGTAGTCAGGAAATCATTGCAGACCAGGTGGATTTACTGTGGAGGAGATAACCTAATTTTTTTTTTTTTAAGACTTGCGATTTCTTCATAACTTCTTTAGATAAAGAGAGACCTTCACATACAAAATCAGTGATGTTGCTCTTGTAGTCAGGAAATCATTGCAGACCAGGAGATAACATTAATTTTTTTTTTTTTACTGTCTTTAGATAAAGAGAGACCTTCACATACAAAATCAGTGATGTTGCTCTTGTAGTCAGGAAATCATTGCAGACCAGGTGGATTTACTGTGGAGGATGACCTAATTTTTTTTTTTTTTAAGATAACCTAATTTTTTTTTTTTTTTTTTATGCTTCTTTTAAAGAGAGATTTCTTTCAAAATAACTTTAGATAAAGAGAGACCTTTAGAAAAATCATACAAAATGATGATTGCTTTGTAGTCAGGAAATCATTAAGGTGGATTTACTGTGGAGGAGATAACCTAATTTTTTTTTTTTTTAAGACTTGCGATTTCTTCATAACTTCTTTAGATAAAGAGAGACCTTCACATACAAAATCAGTGATGTTGCTCTTGTAGTCAGGAAATCATTGCAGACCAGGTGGATTTACTGTGGAGGAGATAACAAAAAATCAGTGATGTTGCTCTTTTTTTTTTTTTTAAGACTTAATTTTTTTTTTTTTCTTCATAACTTCTTTAGATAAAGAGAGACCTTCACATACAAAATCAGTGATGTTGCTCTTGTAGTCAGGAAATCATTGCAGACCAGGTGGATTTACTGTGGAGGAGATAACCTAATTTTTTTTTTTTTTTTTTAAGACTTGCGATTTCTTCATAACTTCTTTAGATAAAGAGAGACCTTCACATACAAAATCAGTGATGTTGCTCTTGTAGTCAGGAAATCATTGCAGACCAGGTGGATTTACTGTGGAGGAGATAACCTAATTTTTTTTTTTTTCTTAAGACTTGCGATTTCTTCATAACTTCTTTAGATAAAGAGAGACCTTCACATACAAAATCAGTGATGTTGCTCTTGTAGTCAGGAAATCATTGCAGACCAGGTGGATTTACTGTGGAGGAGATAACCTAATTTTTTTTTTTTCTTAAGACTTGCGATTTCTTCATAACTTCTTTAGATAAAGAGAGACCTTCACATACAAAATCAGTGATGTTGCTCTTGTAGTCAGGAAATCATTGCAGACCAGGTGGATTTACTGTGGAGGAGATAACCTTTTTTTTTTTTTTTTTTTAAGACTTGTGATTTCTTCATAACTTCTTTAGATAAAGAGAGACCTTCACATACAAAATCAGTGATGTTGCTCTTGTAGTCAGGAAATCATTGCAGACCAGGTGGATTTACTGTGGAGGAGATAACCTAATTTTTTTTTTTTAAGACTTGACCGATTTCTTCATAACTTCTTTAGATAAAGAGAGACCTTCACATACAAAATCAGTGATGTTGTCAGGAAATCATTGTAGGTGGATTTACTGTGGAGGGATAAAATTTTTTTTTTTTAAGACTTGCGAGACCTTTAGATGGACCTTTTACAAAATGTGATGTTGGAGGAGATAACCCTGTGGAGGAGATAATTTTTTTTTTTTTTTTAAGACTTGCGATTTCTTCATAATTTCTTCACAAAATCAGTGATGTTTCTTTTAGAAATAAAGACCAGACTGTGGAGGAGATAACCTTCACATACAAAATCAAAATCAGTGATGTTGCTCTTGTAGTCAGGAAATCATTGCAGACCAGGTGGATTTACTGTGGAGGAGATAACCTACTTTTTTTTTTTTTTTTTTTAAGACTTTGATTTCTTCATAACTTCTTTAGATAAAGAGAGACCTTCACATACAAAATCAGTGATGTTGCTCTTGTAGTCAGGAAATCATTGCAGACCAGGTGGATTTACTGTGGAGGAGATAACCTAATTTTTTTTTTTTTAAGACTTGCGATTTCTTCATAACTTCTTTAGATAAAGAGAGACCTTCACATACAAAAATCAGTGATGTTGCTCTTGTAGTCAGGAAATCATTGCAGACCAGGTGGATTTACTGTGGAGGAGATAACCTAATTTTTTTTTTTTTTAAGACTTTTATGATTTCTTCATAACTTCTTTAGATAAAGAGAGACCTTCACATACAAAATCAGTGATGTTGCTCTTGTAGTCAGGAAATCATTGCAGACCAGGTGGATTTACTGTGGAGGAGATAACCCCTTTTTTTTTTTTCTTAAGACTTGCGATTTCTTCATAACTTCTTTAGATAAAGAGAGACCTTCACATACAAAATCAGTGATGTTGCTCTTGTAGTCAGGAAATCATTGCAGACCAGGTGGATTTACTGTGGAGGAGATAACCTAATTTTTTTTTTTTTAAGACTTTTGATTTCTTCATAACTTCTTTAGATAAAGAGAGACCTTCACATACAAAATCAGTGATGTTGCTCTTGTAGTCAGGGAAATCATTGCAGACCAGGTGGATTTACTGTGGAGGAGATAACCTAATTTTTTTTCTTAAGAGATTTCTTCATAACTTCAGGTGGATTTTTAGATAAAGAGAGACCTTCACATACAAAATCAGTGATGTCACTCTTGTAGTCAGGAAATCATTGCAGACCAGGTGGATTTACTGTGGAGGAGATAACCTAATTTTTTTTTTTTTAAGACTTATGATTTCTTCATAACTTCTTTAGATAAAGAGAGACCTTCACATACAAAATCAGTGATGTTGCTCTTGTAGTCAGGAAATCATTGCAGACCAGGTGGATTTACTGTGGAGGAGATAACCTAATTTTTTTTTTTCTTAAGACTTGTGATTTCTTCATAACTTCTTTAGATAAAGAGAGACCTTCACATACAAAATCAGTGATGTTGCTCTTGTAGTCAGGAAATCATTGCAGACCAGGTGGATTTACTGTGGAGGAGATAACCTAATTTTTTTTTTTTTTAAGACTTGCGATTTCTTCATAATAACTTCTTTAGATAAAGAGAGACCTTCACATACAAAATCAGTGATGTTGCTCTTGTAGTCAGGAAATCATTGCAGACCAGGTGGATTTACTGTGGAGGAGATAACCTAATTTTTTTTTTTTTTTAAGACTTGCGATTTCTTCATAACTTCTTTAGATAAAGAGAGACCTTCACATACAAAAATCAGTGATGTTGCTCTTGTAGTCAGGAAATCATTGCAGACCAGGTGGATTTACTGTGGAGGAGATAACCTAACTTTTTTTTTTTTTTTTTTTAAGACTTGGAGGAGCTAATTTTTTTTTTTTAAGATTTTCTTCATAACTTCTTTAGATAAAGAGAGACCTTCACATACAAAATCAGTGATGTTGCTTTTGTAGTCAGGAAATCATTGCAGACCAGGTGGATTTACTGTGGAGGAGATAACCTAATTTTTTTTTTTTTTTAAGAATTGCGATTTCTTCATAACTTCTTTAGATAAAGAGAGACCTTCACATACAAAAAAATCAGTGATGTTGCTCTTGTATTCAGGAAATAATTGCAGACCAGGTGGATTTACTGTGGAGGAGATAACCTAATTTTTTTTTTTTTTAAGACTTATGATTTCTTCATAACTTCTTTAGATAAAGAGAGACCTTCACATACAAAATCAGTGATGTTGCTCTTGTAGTCAGGAAATCATTGCAGACCAGGTGGATTTACTGTGGAGGAGATAACCTAATTTTTTTTTTTTTTAAGACTTGCGATTTCTTCATAACTTCTTTAGATAAAGAGAGACCTTCACATACAAAATCAGTGATGTTGCTCTTGTAGTCAGGAAATCATTGCAGACCAGGTGGATTTACTGTGGAGGAGATAACCTAATTTTTTTTTTTTTTTAAGACTTGCGATTTTCTTTCTTCATAACTTCTTTAGATAAAGAGAGACCTTCACATACAAAATCAGTGATGTTGCTCTTGTAGTCAGGAAATCATTCAGGAAATTTATTGATAAGACCAGGTGGATTTTTCATAACTTCTTTGGAGGAGATACCTTCACATACAAAATCAGTGATGTTTTTTTTTTTTTAAGACCAGGTGGATTTCTTGGAGGAGATAATAACTTAAGACTTGCGATTTCTTTTTCTTTAGATAAAGAGAGACCTTCACATACAAAATCAGTGATGTTGCTCTTGTAGTCAGGAAATCATTGCAGACCAGGTGGATTTACTGTGGAGGAGATAACCTAATTTTTTTTTTTTTAAGACTTATGATTTCTTCATAACTTCTTTAGATAAAAGAGACCTTCACATACAAAATCAGTGATGTTGCTCTTGTAGTCAGGAAATCATTGCAGACCAGGTGGATTTACTGTGGAGGAGATAACCTAATTTTTTTTTTTTAAGACTTGCGATTTCTTCATAACTTTTTTTTAGATAAAGAGAGACCTTCACATACAAAATCAGTGATGTTGCTCTTGTAGTCAGGAAATCATTGCAGACCAGGTGGATTTACTGTGGAGGAGATAACCTAATTTTTTTTTTTTTTAAGACTTGCGATTTCTTCATAACTTCTTTAGATAAAGAGAGACCTTCACATACAAAATCAGTGATTTTTTTTAAGCTCTTGTAGTCAGGAAATCATTGCAGACCAGGTGGATTTACTCTTGGAGGAGATAACCTAATTTTTTTTTTCTTAAGACTTGCAATTTCTTCATAACTTCTTTAGATAAAGAGAGACCTTCACATACAAAAATCAGTGATGTTGCTCTTGTAGTCAGGAAATCATTGCAGACCAGGTGGATTTACTGTGGAGGAGATAACCTAATTTTTTTTTTTTTAAGACTTTGATTTCTTCATAACTTCTTTAGATAAAGAGAGACCTTCACATACAAAATCAGTGATGTTGCTCTTGTAGTCAGGAAATCATTGCAGACCAGGTGGATTTACTGTGGAGGAGATAACTAATTTTTTTTTTTTTCTTAAGACTTTTTTTTTTTAGATAAAGAAGACTTCACATACAAAATCAGTGATGTTTCTTGTAGTCAGGAAAATTGCAGACCAGGTGGATTTACTGTGGAGGAGATAACCTTTAAGACTTGCGATTTCTTCATATAAAAGAGAGACCTTCACATACAAAATCAGTGATGTTGCTCTTGTAGTCAGGAAATCATTGCAGACCAGGTGGATTTACTGTGGAGGAGATAACCTATTTTTTTTTTTTTTTAAGACTTGCGATTTCTTCATAACTTCTTTAGATAAAGAGAGACCTTCACATACAAAATCAGTGATGTTGCTCTTGTAGTCAGGAAATCATTGCAGACCAGGTGGATTTACTGTGGAGGAGATAACCTAATTTTTTTTTTTTTTTTTGCATGCTTGTTAAATGCTATTTCTTGTCTGTTCATTGTAAAGTACTAAGTCGTCTTTTTACATAGAAGTTGATCTCAACCAAATCTGTACACAGTTGGCTTGAAATACAAAATTTCTACTTTCATATCTTTTTTATTAAATATTAATTTTTTAGTGGATACATTTATTTGAGTAGATGCTCTATATTCATTACTTCAAATATTCAGGCCAATAGATGAAAATTAATAAAATATCCTGTTTAATAAATAAACAGAACAGCTCCTTAAATATGAGTATCTACTAAAAAATAACATCTCAAGTTCTAAAATCTGTTGGATTAATAAATAAAAAATCCATTACTTCTTTAAAAATTATCCTAATATCTGTTATATTTATACTTGCCAACTTACTAATGTTTGAGAAAAAAATCCTGACCCATATTTACAACCTTGTGCAAATTAATTGAAACAACTTCTTTAGTTTCTTTTCTTTCACGATAAGGTCAGTTTTAGACCCACTGGAGTGACAGTGTGTAATTGATTTCTATTTTTGTCAAGAATTGTTAGATGTACAACAGAAACACCAGACCAAATATAGCAACAGCATGGATGAATGGTATATCAATTTGATGGGTATTCCCACTAACGCTCCTTGTTTTGCAGACTAAATCTCTTTCATTTGTTCTTCTTTGCTATACAGTCATTTCCATGTTTGAGAGATTTGCATCTCTCATACAATGGTATTTACAACAATATCATAATGAAAACAGTTCAGTAGGGTTAAATATATTGGTAGTCCTTTATTTTATGTAGATCATGTTATTATATTGTTAGTTCTTCAAAAATGTACTATTAAAAAAAAATTCAGCATTACTCTTAATCTGTGATCTAAAAGCTAAGGTAGTTACCACTCTTGAGGACATTTCAACCAGTTTCACCTAAGACTTACTCAGAAAAAAACTTAAACACAACATACACCCTTGTGCAAATTAATAGAAACAGCCGCTTTCATTTCCTCTTTCACCATACGGTCAGTTTTAGACCCACTGGATTGATAGGGCGTAATCGATTTCCTCAGATTTACAGTGGTGTGCAGTAATATGAATCTATTTTCAGGGTGTGTGATGAAATTTTTTTCGCCTTGAAAAATATTCCATCATCCATGATTGCATCAGATTTTTATCACACCCAGACACTATTGTCCACTATTGTTGATTAGTTGTCCTACAGGCATTGTCTGCAATGGATTTTACTCCAAGGAAGTGTATCAAAATTTGTAACACAGCACAAACACACTGGCAAGTGAGAAAAATCAAAGTCTTATAGACTGTCCCAGAAACTCTGCTGATTTAAATCCAATCGAGAATCTGTCGTCAATCTGTAAGGAACGACTTCATGAAATGGACATATGAAGTACTAACATATACACTGGGGCATGTTTCATTGGAAAAATATGAAAAAAAGTAAATAATAATGGAATTACTTGTTTTGCTTCAACTAATTTGCACAAAAAAAAAAAAATTGTAAGTATTTAGAATTTTTTAATTAAATGTTCAGCCAATATAAGACCAAAGTGTCACTCAAGGGAGAAGGTTACTAAATAAGGTTGTATAGACATAGGAAGAGGATAAGAAAATGCAGACAATGAGAACACTTACGATAGGTCCTGGACTTGAAAAGGTTAAGGCATTCAGGGAAGTATGCTATCAGGAGTCTGTTCCATAAAGTAATAGTTCTCAGAAAGAAGCTCTCTGAATTGAACTTCTTTCTTGCCAATGGAAGACGACAGAAATGAGGATGATGTAACCCTGTATACGTGGTACGACACTGTAAACCAAATTTGTACTGTCTACTCAAAATACAAAATTTAATTTGTACTCTCAGATCTGTAATAATTATATTAATACAGGGTTATTTGGAAAGAAAGAGCAGATTTTGAAAAATTTAATAAGACAAATTATAAGAGACAGAAACACATTTAACCCATTACTGGATAAATTAGTAAGAGATTTGCTGGGTAGAAAATGTTAGCATGTCACCCTGTATACGTGGTCTTAGCTGTAAAGGTCTGAACTGGTAGAACTAATGAGAGTAGCTTGTCTGAACATTTGCTCTGGTTGCCTCAAATTTCTTCTTCATCTATAAGAGAATTGATTTTGAAATGTCAACAATTTTATTTTTTTAGTATTTTTTTTATTTTTGTGACTTGCCAAAACTAATTTTTTGAGAATATTTTATATTTTTAATTCTTTTTATATAATTATTAATTTCAATTAATTTTCATTCGCTACAGTACGTTTTAGTTCATTTAATTTCAATTTTGAAGAGGATTCTTAAATACCAAATTCTTTTAATTCAAATATATTTCGTTAGGAAAAAAAGAGTTACTTCCCTTTAACCCCTGAGTGCCGAATGCTTCCGAAGTTAAAATATGTCGTCAAAATATGACGGCAATAAATCTACATATAAAATTCTGTGACTTCCCTTAATTCATCACACCCTCTAAAACATCAATTGACCGATCAAAACCAAATTTTTGGGAGATGCGCAAACAGGTAAGGGGGTACAAAGTAATAGTTGGTTTTACTAGGCTGCATAACTTAGAATAAACTTTCATTTCTTTGGAAAAATTAAGTTTTATTATTTAACAGACAAAATACTCCCACTATTTTAAAAACAATTTGATGATTAAAGTAATAAATACTTATTTAATAAAAATGCAATATTGTTTTCTGTCTATATTTTCTTTAAGTTTTTATATATACAAAAAACCAGTTTCCATTTCACCCTGTGTTTGCAAGAACTATAAACAAATCATAAGGCCGCATGTTTCAAAAAGTTGGAATTTGGCTCCAGAATGAAATATTTACTCATAACCAGTTGTATGTTGCCTGCTCAGGAGTAAGAAATCCTAAGAATTTATTCTTTGCTGTTAAAAAGAAAAAAAAGAAATTTTCTTAAAAGATATTATTTAACAAAAAGTCCTTTAAAATTACATTAAATTAAAGAAATTATTAAACTGCAAAGTAGGTTTTTTTTGTCAAAGTATTTTTCCAAACAAATCAGCTTATTCAAATTTCATCAATTTGTTTGCAAAATTGAATGAAGCGTAGAGTTTGTAAATCTTGACAAAAAATGTTAGCAGTAACTTCAACAATATTAAATACTGTGGATTTCAACACGCATATGCAAAAAAATTCTAGTAAAAGTAAATTTCTATAGATGATATAAAAAAATGTCAGTGTCTGAAATGTCTTTTTTTTTTTGTGTGTGTGTCATTTTTTTCTTCCAAAAGGTAAATCCATAAAATTAAAAAAAAAAATAAATTAATATTATGTGAAGAAACTCCCAAAATGAAAAACTATTTTTTTTTATCATAAGAGACAGGTTTAAAACCCTGCCACCAATTTTTTTCATTTTTTGTAGGAAGCATTCACATTTTCTGTGAGGTGTGGATGTTTTTCAATAAATATTCAATGGCTCCTGGCACATTTGCCCTACAAACAATATTTGGCAGACTCATGTGAGTCTGGGCAAAAATAACACACAAAAACATGGATCATAAACTAACAATGCATGTATTAACAAAAAAACCACATTAATGTGTACAGAGTTGAAAAGGAATGGAAAAGATTAAAAATCTAGTATTTAAGAATGTACTTGTTTGTATGTGAGAATTCAGTCATCAAAGGACTGAGGAAATGAATATGTCCCAACAGGGAATCTCTTATCTACATTAACACTACATCTTGAAGAATAAGGAAGAGGAAGAAAATGTTTGTCTTTTTATATACTTAAATAGCACCACCTAGCAGGCATTTGGCAAAATCAAGTAGGGTAAAAGTTCTTCTAAGAGTTATTGGAATCTATCATTCTTCTCTGTGTAAAAAAAAATTTTTGAAGAAGAAATGACAACTGATGGACATCCATTTTTGGGTTTTATTACCACCATTAAAAGGCAATCTGGTCAGATATGAATTTCTGAGTTCTGCAAACAGCAGTAATATTTTTGAGGACTGGTTTAAAATTGACAGAATTTAAATACTTTTCTGCCATTGTAATATCTGAAACAAAGAAATAAGATTAATGTGTACACAGCTGAAAAGGAATAGAAAATACATTAAAAACTTAGCTATTAAGAATGTGCTTATTTTACTGTGTTATACAAGTAAGTGGGATACACATGTGAGAGAGTTCAGTCATCAGTGGACTGAGGAAACGATCACAACCTGACAGGGACACTTCATATATACTACTTCATATTGAAGCAAGTGGAAGGAAAGAAAAAATTTTTATTGACTTTAAACAGCGCCACCTAACAGGCATTTGGCAAAACCAAGTGAGGTAACCCACAGTTTACATTTTTCAATATCATTTAAATGTGGACTATTGTCCTCATCTTTGTTGTTTTTATAACAATATTGGGCTTGCTGTGCTTGTCAATCCAGGTAATCTTCAAAACCCTTTATTTAATCTACTGACCATGTCTAGGGATATTTCATCCAGTTCTTATTTAATAAGAAAAAAATCTAGTCGTTTTATAATTGCACTGTACTTGTATAAAACAATGATCAGCATTTTCTTGTTAATGATCAATATTTTTTTAATATTAAAATAATAAAATTTTATACACTATTGAATAAATACGATCTTGATATGACCTGAAATAAGATAGAAAAGTGTTAAATACCACACATAAACACACACATCAGTGGCGTGCACAAAATAAAACCATTTTTATTAATTTTTGACTAGTATTTACTTTCATCTTCATTTTTTATAAGATGAAATATTGTCAGCCATTATTAATTTTTCACTAGTATTTAATTTCATCTTCATTTTTTATTAGATGAGGCATTCTCAGCCATTATTATTAATTTTTGACTAGTATTTACTTTCATCTCCATTTTATAATAGATGAAGCATTGCCAGCCATTATTATTAATTTTTGACGAGTATTTAAAATAAACATCTATCTATATTTCTGAGATGAGGTATTGTAACTATTTACATTATCTGAACTGTTGTCTTCATCTTTGTTGTCATATTCACAACATTTCGGCTGTTGTATGCTCCAGACTTCTTCAGGTGATATACGTTAGAATTTCAAACTGATTTTTTTTTCTTTAGTCCCCTGGGGTAGCTTGCTCTAGTTCCACATACCCTTCTTTTTGTGGATTAGTCTCAGTTGTTTCCCTTTAGAAACTCTTTTTTTTTTTTGTTCACCTGTGCTGTGCACAACTCTTTGGGTCAAGTCACTGAATTACATCAACCAACACTTTTATCTATGAACCAGTGGAGGCCCAAAATGATGCTTCAAAAATCAGTTTCAAACATCACTGACACAGGCCAACATCAATACTGAGATCTGGGAAACCCTTGATGTAAATCGACCTTCCTGGTATATGACCATCCGAGGAGGGACTGAGACTTTCATGTCAATTTCAACGTATGAGGATGCGACAACCTCATTTAGTTTTTGTATCTGTGTCGTATATGACATTTCAGTCGTGCTAGTGACCTACATAACAGTTTACATATTGTGCAACAGTGAGGACCTCAGAACAGAGCCTTGGAAATATTTGCTGACACTTTTTACCATTGTCTTTCGTTTCTTAGCCAATCAATACAACTAATTTCAAAACTTTTGAAACCACTCTGGTACAAATATCTTCAGTTATTTTTATCCTCACTCAAAGTTAGTATGAGGCACATTGACAGCTGGGGGTGGTTAGCTTGTCTTTATACCTGACTCATGGTCATCCAACATTCCTTTGTCTACTGTCAAGCTGGATATACATGAGGACCTTAGGTGTTCTGTTGTCACTCATCCTTGTAACATGACCATCCCAGCGAAGTTGTGACTGCATCAGGAAAGTCTCAATTCCACCAAAGTTGCATTTTGTGAGAAGTACATCAAAAGTACAGCCACGGAGACAATTTTTGCAGAAGAGATCCAGCTGACTGATATGGAGTCCATGATTCTGAGCTGGTCAAAAGGACTGATTTATAAATCCATATTTTAGTATCCAATTTGATACCTCCTTCTTTTCATACAAAGCTTCCCAAATGCTGTCTTTTAATTTTTTTACGATCTGATTTATTTTTCACTATCAAGGGATGCATTGGCATTCATCTTTTTTCCTAAATATTAAATAACTTCACATACTTCAAGTTCTTCCTATCAACCTGTATAGGATTATATATATATATATTATATATATATATATATATATATATATAAATATATACAAACAAACACCTGCCAAATTATTATTAAAAAGATAGAGTTTTTTTTCTAATATTTTCAAAAAATTTCCAATCAATTCACAAAATTTTAACAATGTTTTAAATAATTGACCTGCGAAAATCATTTGAAATTTTCTTACTGATCTAAAAAATGAAATGTAAACAAACTGGCAGCAATTTTTCTTTGATGCTCGTTTCATTAAATAATATAGACAAGCTTTGTCTATTTATTTTAAGTTCCTTTCATTTTGTCTAATAAGCTTAATAACAAAAGCCATTGGTTTATACAAACAGCTTCCCATACTTGATACTTCTCGTTTTCACTCTTGCGTGGTCATGTGTGATGCCATGAACTGCGACAAGATATTCGCTTCTGTGTCTTTTATATACAAAAGTTTGTCGTTGCTTTGAAATTTTTCCTGCAACAAAAACAGACTATCATTATTGTTTCGTCTGTGTACTGTTTGATATATTGAAATGTAAATGTCATCTTTGATAATGGCTTATGTAAGCCGAAAGCTTAGATTGGATTTAAACATGTATCAATATGGTGATTTCCTTTCGTCTTTCAATGATAATGTTATTAAGCTTATCAGACAATATGAAAGGAACTTACTTAAAAGAAATAGGCAAAACTTGTCTATATTATTTAATGAAACATGCATCAATATATATATATATATATATATATATTATTAGTAATATACTCCTTAATTTTGACAAGTGACAATCACTTTCATTCTAATTGTTCTGATGAGCTTTCCTCCTTGGTACCTTAACTGCATTGATTTAAGCATACTACCATTAATCACCAATATTACTGGTCCTGATCTGGCAGCTCAGCTTCAGTTACTTTCTCACCACTGTAACATTGCCCCCCTGTGTCTTTTCTATAAATACTTTCATGGTAATTGTTCAGATAAGCTCTTCGTTATGGTACCTAGTCTTTTTGAATTTAAGTGCAGTACTAGACTGATGTCGAGATCTCATCAATTTACAGTTGAGCTGGCTAGATGTAACCGTAAATTCTGTGCTAACAGTTTCTTTTCTAATAGTTTATTTTTGTGCACTTCTCACCTGTGGAAATCACTTCTGTTTCATGTTTCCCTGCCATTTACAATCTTCAAAAATTTAACCACCATCTTCAGTTTTCCTGAAGTCTGTTCTTTTATTGTCCTTTTTTCTCACAAAAATCTTCTCATTCTCTTTGACTCCTAATAACCCCTTGCATCTTAGTGGCATTATTGCCTCCATTGGGGGTGAAATGATTAGAAAAAAAAATTGATTTGGATTGAGAAAAACAGGTGTAAAATTTCATTTCTTCATGTCAGGAGTGAAAAATAAACAAGAGAAAAAAAATCGAAATTTTTTTTACAACTTTAATACAGACAAATTAACAATAAAATGACATTGATCCTTTGGTTTTTATATTGCAGATTTTAAATGGCCGCAAAATCTTTCCATTGCACAAAATGGGACCGAAACTCAACAACAACCAGAACTTTTTTCTTCAGAATTTCTTGAATTTTTTATGTTGACACGATTAGCACCTGGATTCCGAGATTGTTGGGTAGGAACATTGCAAATCTTCTCCGCTGGGGAAAAAACAATTGGAAACATACAAAAATATTATAACATATTTTTTTTTTTTTTTTTATATATAAAACATAATCAACCATTATTATTAATTTCTGACTAGGATTTACTTTCATCTTCATTTTTTATTAGATGAAGCATTGTCAGCCATTTTTATTAATTTTTGACTAGAATTGACCTTCATCTTCATTTTTTACTTTTTTTTTTAAAAAATCAGAGCTGATCCTTTATTTTTTAATCTGCAAGGTTCACATACTGCTGTAGATTTGTCAACCTGTATATCATCATGATAAAAATAAACTAAAAATTAAGATGAAGTTAAATACATGTCAAAATTAACAGTGGCTGATGATAATACTCCATTTAAGAAAGAAATGAGGACAGGACAACTTTTTCAATAAACTAAGAACTCTATCCCCCCACACTTTTTATCGCTCATTTACTCATACCATTAATGTATGTTAGTGAGTAGACAAGAGTGAACATAAAGATTAAGCCCTTAGTTAGATTCTGCCCCATAAAATTTGCTTGAACTCACCATCTGCTTTAGTTACAAAGTTATAAGAACTTGACAGTTTTACAGATGAACAAATTTAAATTCCAGGAACAATCTACCAGCAGCAGATTTGTTGTTGGTAAACTAGTATTATTAGTAGCAATTCTTTTAATGTGTCCTACAAAATTTCAATACCATAAGGTGATTGACTAGTTTTCTTTGTGTTGACATTCCCAAACCAAAGGTCATGACTCCAATGATGGTTGCAAAGATTCTCTTAAACATGGACATTGAGTGCTTTGTAACCCTCGCTATCTTAACATCTGCTTTTTTTTCTACCTCCATTTATATACGTTACAAATTAAACTAAGCACAACTGACTATTAAAGGATGAAAAAATTTCGCAGTTTGACATCATTCTAGGGTCTGTTTTTTTTTTCTGTCCCAATCATGCTAAGTCTTGAAAATGACACTATATAAAATTCACTGTTTTTTATCCATAATGTTGAATGTGTTAAATTATTCAACTTTTTAGCAAGAAAAACCTCAAGTTGATGTTAAAAATTGCTACAAAACAGTTGATTTATTTAAAATGGAATAATCTATTATATCATGTCTCTAATTTGTATTTAGATACATTGTATTTATTTTCAATTTCTCTAGTTGAATTGTTCACCTACATTGCATATGATCCATTATTGTACATAATTCTTCATTTTTTCTTTTATGTGCCATGTGTCTTCAGGACATAGGCGATCATGGCCCTCCACATCTTTCTGTCCCTTGTAGCTCTTAATAAGTTTTGTCTTTTTGTTATTTCTCCCAAACCCTGTTCTACCATCCATTCCATGTTCATCAAATATGTTACACACTTTTTCCTCTGTCCCTCAATATGTACTGTGAGTATCAGATTTTTCAAGCCTTCTTTCCTCATTATGTACCCTATAAATTTCAACTGCCTCTTCCTGATGTTAAACATGTCTTTTTTGTTTCCATTCTCTCCAAAACCTCATTGTTGCTCACATGCTCATTCCATGGTATCCTCAGCATCTTTCTATTATTTCAAGTCTCTTCTTCATCTTTGTCCAGAATTCACTGCCATACAGGAGGACAGATGTCATGTAACAGTTCAGTACTCTTTTCTTTGTTTCCAATGAAATCTTCCTGTCTCTTAATACTCTGCTTGGCTTTTATTATACATCTTTGGTCACCCCAATACATCTTAGTATCTCAATGTCACACTTTTCATCCTTTGTTAAAACACTTCCCAGATATTTAAATTTCTGTACTTATTTGATTTTAGAATACCTGACCTTTGCATTTTGGGCTCATCTTTTTGCTGATGACCCTGCATTGTCTTCTTGTAGTTTATGCTAAGTCCTTTCCTTTGCTTCACAACTTTACCAGGTGTTGGCTATTACCTGGTCATTCACCGTGCACCATTGGACTAATTTTTCTCCATGTTGATTGTGGGTTCCTAGTCTGAATTTGCCAGCTATTTTACCATCCATCTCCTTGATGATTTTGACATTCAGGTTTCCAATGATGATTATAATTTCTTGTGATTTACACTGAACCTTGGCATTATCTACTATGGAAAGTTTTGATTTCTTCTTCCGTACTTTGTGCTGTCGATGCATACACAACTATAATAGATATGTTGAAAGGTTTTTTCTTTCAGTTTAACTATAAGAATTCTTTCAGATAACTGACAGTATCCCAGAATGCATTTCTTCATGTCTTAATCTAAGTATCAATCCAACTCAATTTTCATTTTTCTCTCTGCCTGCATATATAATCCTGTGCTTGTGACTGACCAAATCTCTGTTGCTTGACCACTGAGTTTCACATAAACCTAAAATGCTGACATTTAGCCTATTCCTCTCCTGTTTATATACATATATATATATTATATATATATATGGCCACAGTTGTTTAACGTTGTAATGTTCCATGTCATGAGAATTATTTTTTTGTCTGATGCAAACAATCGCTGGATGACGGTCAGGTGACACCTGTCACTCTTTACCAGGAAAAGGATCAGTTCCAAGGAATTTTATCCCCTTTACACTGTTTATGCTAACAATTGCTGGATGACGGTCAGGTGACCCCCTGTTGTACATGTCACTCCTTACCAGGTGAGGAGTTAATTCCCATAGACTTAACCTCCCTTAGCTCTCATATTTCATTTGATAATTGTCATATTTCTTGGGATCAATAGTGGAGTGGTTTATTGAAACACCACCTCTAGTTAGCTGGCTGTTGATTAGTTCTTTCGCCCTTTGATAGGTCTTATTTTTCTTCAGTGTCCTTACATTAACATTCAAACACTCTGAAATGTTTGTATTGGAACTCCCGTTGCAAATATCAAGCAGTACAGCACACAGTTTCCAAATTTCTGGCAGAGTGAATTGCATCATGGTGCACTTTTTCTCAAAGATGATGCTCAACTGAGCCTACTATAGTGATTTTCCAAGCGTAGCTCAGATGTGGCACAAGGCCAAAAGTATGGGGGCGCCCAGTGACGATCAAACTCACTACTCAGTCGTAATTGTTCTAGCAAGACAAGCTTTCTAACCATTATACCACCTCGAGGTGCCGAATGATTTTCTAGCATAGCTTAGATGTGGCACATGGCCGAGAGTGTGGAGCACCCAGTGAGGATAGAACTCACTATTCAGTCTTAAGTGTTTTAGTGAGACAAGCTTGCTAACCATTATACAGGGTGTTTCAAAAAATTTGATATCATTTCGCAATCTAATAACTTTGTTAGATCTCCTTCAAATGACTTCAAATTTTAATAGCATCTTTATGTTTAATGTTTGTTTTATGTTTTTATGTCTTTATGTTTTTGTGTTTTTCTTATTTGTATTTTTATGTTCTTTAATCTTTAATCTTTTTCTTTACAGGTATAAAAATGCCGTGTCTCAGGCGGTGCACATATTGAACATTTGTGAAATCGTTCACACAATCCACATGCTTTTGAATTTCTCATTCAGATTTGGAGGATCAAATCTTATGATCTTCAACATTAATACTTTTTAATTTCATTTGCCTTAATCATGTACTTTCTGTGATATTTACATCTCAAAGTATATCGAATTTTTTGAAACACTCTGTACTATGCCAAGATGCCCAAACTGAGCCTACTATATTGTGCATTCAACAAAATCAAAAACAAACAATGTGTATGCATGAAATTAAAAATATAAAATGGTGACAATTTACTTATCACACCCTGTATATATACACGTTGAAGCAAAGGTGAGAAGACATTTGAAAGAATTAAAAAATTAAAAAAGGGTAACTTTAAAAGTAACAGGATACATAGATTTAAAGACAGGCATGGTTTCTTGATGGAATCTTTGGCCAAATATAAAGAATTTCAGCTAGAATTTATGCTATGTCATAGAGTTGGATTTGTATTTCTCACCCAGTCAAGATCCGACTCCTGCTACCATGGTGGCTGGGGTTGGCTAGCTTGGGGTTTGCTTATAATTAGGTTACAATAAAATTTGTATTTTATATGAACACTACCTTATGAAAATTGAGATCTAGTAGTGTGGGAAGGTCAGGAATCATGAGACCCTTGCACCTGCTCGTAAGTATCACACACACTTCTTCTTGGTCTTTTGAACAGGAGTAGGGGTCTATCCTTTGTTTTCTGTTTAGGATTGGGTTTCTGGTTTCTTCTAAAGTCTACTTCAGCTGTGTACTCCTAATGTTTGTGCTTGAACTCTGAAATTTCATTCACTATTCATTTCATTTTTTTTCCTCCTCCACCAATAAAAGAAGATATGTTCGCCTATCATCCAGTTCACACTCCTCCTCAGTCTTTTGAACAAGAGTAGAGATTTATCCCTTATTTCCATTTCATTTCAAAGTTTGCTTCAGTTGTATACTCCTAATGCTTTTTTTTTCCTATAAGTCCATACAGTAACCCTCTACCTTGAGTGGCTCTTGGGACTTGTATTGAGTGATTATTAGTAAAAAAAAAAAAAAAACAATGCTGAAAATAAAAAAAGTAGTGCAAATGCAGCCCAACTTCAGGATACAAAGATATGCTGATAGGTTCTCAGCCTGACCATCTTCACAAATGACAAAATTCTGGAGATAAGGAATTATTTTTATCCTATTCCTTATTCAGACAAGTATCTTAATCTTGGTTGTTATACTCGTTCCAGAGTATCTTCTTGGCTGGACCGAGAATATTTTAGCACTCCTCATATAAAAATGTCATGGAGGCTCTAAAACAAGAAAAATAGTTGTGAATAATAAATCTTTGATAAGCGTATAAAAAAAAAAAAAAACTCCCAATATATTCGAGTCTGTTCATGCCCAATACTTAAATGCCAAAGTAGCTGGAACTGCATGCCAATCACAGTATCATTTTCTTTTTTACTCACTTCTGGCATTGCCTTTTTTGGATGACTAGCACATTATCATACATTTTTTCATGAAGTTTTGCCTTCCTTTTTCATCAACTGACATCAGAAATTGTCGAGATTTATTATTAAAATAAAATTTACTGAATAAGAGTAAAAAGAAGAAACATTGAAATAACATTTCTGTCCTGAAGGTTTACCATTTGGTCAAGCTAGCTTGGACATTCACAAACTGTACATACCACCGACCACAGTCCTATATAAAGTTCAAGATGTCTTCCAGGTGACAATACAGCATCTGAGAATATCTGTTCAACATATGTTGTTGCTGGTCAACTGACCCAGGTATGGCTGTGCATAGATGACCAGAACTACATTGTATTTAACATGGGATGTAATCACATCAGCAAATGTCAATTGCCTGAAAACTGACTTCACTTGAAACAAATCTTCACATTGTCAAATTATTCATTTTGGTGAAAAATCAAAAATTACAAAATTAAAGGAAGATTATTTATATCTGAATCTAAATCTAAAAATGGTGCAGCCACTTGTATCCAAGGATGCCAGTCTACTAGGGCAGCTAGCTAATCCCTATTGCAGATGCCTACTCAGGCACATTTGTATTTGTTCAACACCCACAGAGCCCACCTGTGATTTATACTGCAACTATGCTGAGCGGACCTTAGTTACAATTTCTGGGAGAATGTACGTTATCTAGGATGATCAGCAGTCTGAACAAGGCCAGCACACTCAAACCCTCAGTCACGATGATTTGTGACTTCATGCTAGCACAAACATCGATGGCTCCAAAGGGTTCCATCTATCCAATTTCACTCACAAGGCTTGGATCAACTGATGGTATGGTTTTCAGGCACTCTTTTCAAAGGTGCCACCCACTGGGATCATCTCCTCCAGACTGATAACATCAAGTCACCTCCCTTACAAATCGATCAGGGTGACATTCGAACCAAGCTTGTATGGTCAGAAAATGAATGTTCTAACCCCTTGACCATGTGCTCATCTAAATAGTGCTTAAATCAGTGGCTACTCCTGGGGACAGGCTTGTTGGGCTCAGCCTGAGTGAGTCAATATTCAAGTATATCTATTACAAAGCAACAAAAATCTTTCGTAGTGCGTCATTTTCATTCTTGACTTCAGCTGGATCCAAAATTAATTATTTTAACTCTGTACCTTAAAATATTGACCAAAATACATTTCATTGATATTGTTCATAATAAAGAAAAAAGAAAGAGAAAAAAAAAGCAATGAAAGAAAGTAAGTAAAAAAAAAAAAAGAATGAAATAAAATTAACATGGCTCATTGGGCTGCAAAGATCTGAACTCTATCAAGCTGGGAACATACTTAATAGACAATGTATTTCTTGCTTTAATTTTATAAATAATCTTTTAAAAACTAATGACTTGTATGCCCTGTTTTTCAAAGAACAAATTTTTTATTTCAACTTATTGTTTACAGATGCCCATTTTAAATAATTTATTCCATACAGTATAAGGTTTTTTAGCAGAATGTATCAATGAAAAAAGGGGCAAATTGAATTTAGACTTAAAATTGGCAAAAATCAAAGAAAGTGGCAGTCTTAACTCATCGACTGGAGAGTTGGAGTTAGGAGTGGAGGAGTTTGACTGGGGTAGTATTGAGGAATATGATATCAGTCAGGTGTACTGCTCATAAACATACAATAAATTAAACTAAAAATTCACTTTCTGATCCTACAACAACTATTCCTATCTCTACCATCAGTGAGTTTATAACTATACCATAAAACAATAAAAAATGGAAAGGGTGAAAATAAGGCAAACATATCAAAAACTTTTTTCACACTCTTTTTTTCTTACATGTCTGGAAAAATTTTTAAAAATAAATTTTTATTTTTATTGAATTATTACAATTAATATTAAAATACCAAAATGTGTTTTTTAATTTCATGCACAGAGATTTTTATAAATTATATATTTTAGTTAGAGTAAAGGATGCCAATAGTATATTTTGTTAAAGATTGTATTTGAGCCTGACAAACATGGGTGACCTAGAGATGCTACTCACTTAAATCATGTATCATTTAAAAACTATGTTGTTTATTCATGGCAATGAATATCTTTTTCTTCATAAATTCATTACTGAAGTCTTCATTCACATAATGATGTATATTTTGGTTTTATTCTCGGACTATTTATAAATGAGTAAAAAAGATGACAAAAGACAAAGTCATTTAAATATTTTTCCTGTCCAAAATACATGTGTAAATAAATTTAATATTTTATAAAACGTTTACTTTATTAATTCATACTTTAATTATTTTTTATTTATATTTTATTTTCGTTGCCCATAAAAATAAACAATCACTTTCCTTTAACTGATTTCAATATTAATTTTTTGGGGCTCACAAAAATATTCCAGCATATTACCAAAAATTAAAAGCTAAGCTCAGACTAAATATTTCATCATCGTACAAAAATTAAAAAAATAAATGAAGAAAAATAGTTTTTTCAGAATAGCAAATGTCATTTGCCTGAAAATTGGCTTTACCAGAAACATTAAATCAAATTTTCACTTTATCAAAAACTGAAAAATTCAAATTCAGAAAATTAAAAGGGAGATAACTTTTACATCTAAATAACGTTTTTTTTAAAATTATTTTTGTTTACGATAATGAATACCTTTTTCTTCATAATGATGTTACATATTTTGATTTTATTCTAGGAATATTTTAAAATGAGTAAAAAATAACGAAAAAAAAAACCTATTTAAATAATTGTCTCCATCCAAAATAGATGTGTTAATAAATTAAATATTTAAAGTCTTCTGTATTAATACATTCTTTTTATTCACACTATTTACATTATTCAGACTATTGTCCTCACGTGCCATGTCTACCTAGAACAGTCTACCCCAGTGAGCAAAATAAAGGGTTCAGTTCGACATTCCAACCACCTGAAAAAGCCGGAGCATACAACAGCCGAAATGTTGTAATAAATATGGCAAATAAGGACAATAGTCTGAATAATGTAAATAGTGTACATAATACCTCATCTCAGAAATCTAGACACATTCTTTTTATTCATTATAATATTTATATTTTAATCTGTACTGATAGCAACCAATAAATTACTAAATAACCCCCAACCCTTATTACTAGATTATATAGTAGTCTGGAAAGAAAATAATGATTAATAATTAAAAAAATTAAAAGTTAAGCAATAAAAATGCTTTAAAATACAGATAAGAATGGTAATTAGCAATAAAGAAAAAATTAGATTATAAAAAAAATAGATAAATACAGAATACTCCCATGATGCATCAGAACAAGTGTTTCACTACCAAATGAAACAAAAGTCAAAACTCTCTCTCTCTCTCTTCATTTTTCAACTGCCAAAGAGGCAGACATCCTGGACAGTTCTCTGATAAAACATGTTGCCACCAACAGATAAGCAAAACTTCTTTATTTCTGTATGCATATATGTCCTTTAAAATATACAATCATTTCTCTGAAATGTAAACTAAAGCATTTTATTGTTTCATTGTATCTTGTATATGATTTTGTTCCCTACCCGGGTGTACGCGCTCAGGTCCCCACATTAAACCGACCTTGTGTCACATCTTGTTCTAGTGGGGGAACGAGTAAATACCTGTATATGATTTTGTTTATAATATTAAAATCCTATTGTGGTCTGATGATGCACTTTTACACTAAAAAAAATATTTTTAAAAAATTACATACAGAAAAGAAAATGCCAACACATCACCAAAACACCAACAACAAATCATCTTTTTTATCTATATTTTAGTTTTGTTACCGAGAAAATAAGATAACCAATTTTTAATTATTAAATAATCCTCTTAAACCAACTTATTTTGTCAATCCTTCATCATTATAAATAAACAATAAATTAACAAAAGTAATTAAAAAAATTATCTCCATTTAATTTTTGTATTTGAATTTTTTGGTGAAGTGAACAACCATTGGACAAAGTAAAGATTCAAATTAATGTCATTGATGAAGCCAGTTTTCATACAAACGACATTCACTGCAGTAGTTCAAAATGTGCTAACTAAATAAATGATGATGAGTATTAATCATTAATCATTAATGGCATGATCTCGATATATGGAAGCAGTACTTCATTTTTGGCCTGATATCGCTATCATAAATATCTATGACAGTATGAGGAGTCAGGTATTTACTGGAGCAGTACAGGGAACGGATGTCAAGAGAAAAAAATGTCCATTTGACAGTTTTTTGTAGGTAAACAGGTTAAATATTATCCAATTTATTTAGGGAACATCACGTTTTGTCAAATCCAATGAAAATATTGATTTCTTTTACGTTTATATTGGCATCCTCCACAGTGACATACTTGCACCATTCATTTTTGTTTCAAAACAGTGATCTTGTAGATACCCAAGTGTTACTATTCTGTGTTCAGGGTAGCATCCCAATAAGTTTGAAAAATACCACTTTAAATTTAAGAAATGGCTTGTTAATTTTAATGCTTTCAAAACAAAACTGCACCTTTATTGTCCGAGACAACGCTTTTTTCCTTCCGTCAGCAAGACAGATGCTAATCTCTGGGAGAGTAATGCATTTTATTTTCTCAGGTTATGTTTTCTACTGACATGAAGTGGAAACATTATATTAATCAATTACTAGGTCTGCTGCTAGATGTAACTATGCTAACCGTTTCTTTTCTTGCACTTTTTGCTAATGGAACTCTCTTCAGGATTCTTACTTTCCAGCCAACTTTGATCTTCAAAAATTTAAATGCAATGTCAATAGTTACCTTCTTAATTCGTGCTTTTTTGTTGTTCTCTCTCCTTAACACTTTTTTTTCATATTCTCTCACACTCAGAAATCCCTCGTGTTTTTTGCCTTGCTTAAGGTGAAAAAAAAATAAAGCAGAAAAAATGTAATTCAAAGTTTAAATTTTTAACTTACCTAATACTAGAAAAATATCTGAAACACTCATTCCTGATTTTGCTGAAGTTTCAACATACATCAGTTTTTGTTCTTGAGCATAACTCCGTGCTTCCTGTAAAAAAATGACATTCTGATCTTTAGATGTTTCTTGATTACTGGAAGTTTATATATAATTATACATACGAGAAAGACCCATGAAAATTTCATGGTTTTCCTATTTTAATTTTCTAAATACTTATTTAAATGTTTATTTACTAGATTTAAAATTACTTTATATTATAGAGTTCAAACAAATTAAAATTAAAACATGAAAAATAAATAGTCATATTTATTTCAGGGTTTAAAAAAAAAAAATATTAAAACTAAGGGAGATAAAAACTAAGGGAGATAGAAACTAAGGGAGATAAACACGGAAAATATTATTTAAAATTACCCTAATATAAAAAGCGACTTATTTTTCCTTAATACTGAAATTTTTCATACTTATTTTACACACAGACACACACACACGTGTATATTGTTTTCGAATTAGTTGTAACAGATTTTATAGTACTTTTAAATTATTTACACTCTTTATAATTGGACTATTGTCCTCATATTTCTTGTTATTACATTTCAGCAGTTGTGCTTTCCAGCCTTCCTCAGGCTATCTATCTGTGACAGATTTAAAGCTCCAAATTCACACCAAGCTCACTACAGTAAATTGTCTTAGTGCATTAAAGCAGTGGTTTGGGAAAAAGAGGTTTGTTTAAATGTATGTCAATTCCTTATGGGTCATTTAATGCCAAAATTTAATTTTCTTGGGTGCTTTGATTTGATTTGTTTGTTTAACAGCATATCAACTCCTTATGGGTCATTTAATGCCTAAATATTATTTTCTTGGGAGCTTTGGTAATAATTTTTTTTTTTTTTTAATTATGAAAATCTATTGCTAGTAATTTTTTCTAATGTATTTTTATATTTTCATGTTTTGACCCCAGTTTGGGGGTTCACTATTTGCCCATAGCTGGGACCCTAACAGATGCTACCAGGTTGGACCTGGGAACAACAGCAATTAAGAGGTGGTTCCATGCTCCTCAAAACCTGAGGACTTGTTACTGGATGTAATTTATTGTCATACCTAGGACAATGAAAAAGGGATAATTTGAAAGCATCACTTAATATCTGTAAATAAGCCTATTTTGTTACATTATACTGCCTTCTGGGGTGAGGAGTTATCATTTTTATATTATTTACATTCGGACTATTGTCTTTACCTTCATTGTTGTTTCAAAATGTTTTAGCTGTTGTGCTCTCCTTCCTCAGGTGTATATCAATCTGGATAACCTACAGGGAATTCTGAACTGAACCTTTATTTAATATATGGGGAGTGGGGGTAGACTGTTTTTGCTCATGTCCAAGGACATTATTTAATTCTCGTTTTTTTATTTATTTATTTAGTCCTGCTCAGTTATTGCTCACCCATTTCCAGTGAGTGCAAGTACACACTGCCTGATACAGTGATTGAACTCACAATTGCTATATCACCAAATTTACAGACCAATGCTTTAATCCACTAGGCCATTGTCCTGCAGAACAATTTGCTGTAGTGAAATTGGAGAGGAAGCTGTCAAAAATCCTAAATAAGAACAAGGACTACTTCAGATGGAATATCTTTAAGTCTACTATTTGTCTATACTTAGAATATTGCTGCCATATAGGGTCTGGTGTTCCTAATATTTTCCTGGAACTTCTTAAGATCCAAAGAAGAACCAGCAATATTATTGCTCCTGACCTGGTGGTTCAGCTTGCCCATTGTCATAAGGTTGCCTTGTTTATAAATATTTTCACGGTTAATTGTTCGGATGAGCTCTTTGCTATGATACCTAAACTGTATGAATTTAAGCACAATATTAGACTGGCAGCAAGATCTCATCAATTTACATGCGAGACGTAGCCCTAGCTTCTATGCTAACAGTTTCTTATCCCGCACTTCTTCCTTGTGGAACTCCCTTCCAGCTCTATGCTTTCCAACTAACTTTAATATGCTAAAATTTAAATGCAATGCTCTTTTCTCTTTCTCCTCATTACTAATGTTTCTGTTCCTAATTCGACAACACACCCTGCAACCTCTTGAATGCTCGTGGCTCTACTGCCTTGTTGGCATGATACTGATTTAAAAAAATAAAGAAAAGAAAAAAGAAAAGAAAAAGACAACATTACACCAAGTTACCGCACATGTATAGTATTCCCAATATTAACAAAGTTGATATTCGTCAGCTGCAGAGGCTCAACATGTCATCCATTGAGCAAATTCCAACTGGATATAGTCAACTAATTAATAGAGAAGGAGTCATCTCATGTTTGAAACTCAGAATACTTAATGAAACTAATAGGTTTAAAGATCCATGTTCTCTACAGTGAATTGCCCTACAGGTCAATGGCCTAGTGGATTAAGACACTGGTTTGTGAACTTGGCAACATAGTGATTGTAAGTTCAATTCCTGGATCAGGCAGTGTGTATTTACACTCAGTGAAGACAATAAGAATAACTGAGCAGTACCAAATGAAGAAAAAACAAACTAAAATTCAGAAATTCAGACAGAAATTAAATTCTTTTTAATTATAGTTATTATTGAGTTGATAGGTATTTTTATGTGCCTAATTTTATCAAGAAAATATATTTTTTTTTTTTTTTTTTTTTTTAATCTAATGATTCCGTATGCATTCTTTCTTATGTTATATATGAAATAATTTGTATATGAGAGAAGTTATTTTCAATGTATTTCAAGCACATTCCTTCAGGATAGAAGTCAAATTTATCAGCAGATATTTGATTTAAGTCTTACCTCAACAGTTACGTCCCTTGCTTCAGCAGCCATGTCAGCTTTGTTGCCAGCCAATGCAATCAAAACATTTGGGTTGGCCAGTTGCCTTAATTCATTCACCCATCTTTGTGCTCGAACAAATGTATTCTTTGTAAAATAAACAAACATCGAAATTCGTTAGAGATACTAATTATTGAATACACATGCATAGGCATGCACACTTGCAAGAGGGTACTTCCCCAACTGCTACAATCTCTTAACTTGTTCAAATCTAGGGTTAACCATTATCTTTCTTACATATTCTGATAAAATAAACTGCACCTCTTACTCCTTTCACTCGCACAACAAACTCCTTCTGTAACACTCTACCTTGAGAGGATCTTGGGCCTTGCATTTTTTTTTTTTCATTCATTGGGGAGAACTGAGGACAGAAGAAACAGACTGATTCTTCTTCCTCATGATCCTTTCCAGTGTCGGCACATCTTAATCTCGAAACTCCCAACACGAGGGGGGAGGGGGCAAGGTGATGTGGCTTCTGTCATTTTTTTTCAGCACTGTTTTATGGCCATCTGCCATTTTTTTTTTATTATTTTTAAACTGACATTACATTGTCAGCCATCAACTAATAATATACATTGTGTATTTGTATGGCTAGTGTTGTGCATACTACACAGGAACCCCTAACAAGGTTGGATCCCCAAAACGGCTAGTTTCAGCAGCGTGTTTTTGCTTTTTGTACTTTTTACTTTTTTTCTAAGTTATATTGTCAACCATCAACTATAATAATTGACAGGGCCAGTGCTTGCTACCCCGAACCTCTCAACCGTGTAGGGGCTCCATGCCTATTGTGGAGAAGAAGCAGAAATGTTAATTTCAGTAGCACTTATTTTTTTTAAAATTGTAATTTTTTTACTGAACAGTTCTATTAAATCAATTAAGAGGGTAATAAGCGATAATAACAAGAGGGTAATAAGCTGATGTAATGAATATGCATACACCTGAGTTCCCCCCTCACAGTAATATGATTGGCTGGTGTCAGCCATAAATACAGACTGATGTGGAGGTACATGGACTACATCTATTGCCTACCACTACGACGAGGACCAGTCCATTACGGTTACCTGCTAGATTGTCCTACTCGGTTACAGTAGTCAACAACCACTTTGCTACTTCGAACAAATATCTCCCTTTCTGGGACATATCATAAGCGATAATAATAAGAGGGTAATAAGAAGTAATAAGAGAGATCATCTACTAAGGAGCATCTTTAATTTTTTTTTCTTTTTTATTAATAGTAATACTAACTAGAAGTCCATGGCTAGTAATAAAATTTCTAGTCTCTATTTTTACATTTGTAGAAAGATAAAACTGACAAAATGATCGTTTAAAAAAATAAAAATGTTTAAAGATTTCAACACATGAAAAATTTTCCAGAAAACTGAAATACTGTTTTTAAGACTAATTTTTAAGACAATCGCGTTTGTGTTGTGTCACAATCTTTGTAAAAGTTTGTTTTACGGCAGAGATGCGTTGGTGATTAAACCTGATTGAAATGTAAAAATTTGCGACTTAAACATTTTTTCAAGTAAAATTTAGTCATGAAAATATTGGTGGTTATTACAAAAAAAAAATAACATTTTCTCAGATTTTTTAAATAAAAAAAAACAAACTATTCATTATAAAAGTAAATGAAAATGTACTGAAGTTTTCATTTAAATTGGATAATTCCTTGTTTTTTGGAAATTTAAAAAGGTGCTGCCCTTCCCCACCAATTTCCTCAAGGGTGTGTGACCCCCAGTTTGGGAAATTTTGAAATTGACATGTAGTTTGGGACTTATCAAAGTTTTTTTTTTTTTAGAGTAGAGGTGGGGTCTGAGACCCAAGCACCAGCCCTGATCCTTTCAGTGGGATTTGAGATAACTCTGTCGGGGCCATCTCCTTTTCAAGCTCTTGACGACACCTGGTGTGAGTCATTGTTCATACATACACAAGGCCTTCAGGTTTTCAATTCAGAGTTGTCCTTCTATATTGATTGACATCAAAGGCTATAAGACCCAATCTGTCCTGCTAATTACTCACAGCTGAAGTCAGGGGAGAGATGGATTCGTACCTTTCCCAAGAGTATTAGCATGTAAGTCTATGTAAAAGTATCTATAATAAGAAAGATTCAGTTAAGAAATTCAAACTACTTAAGACTATTACGTCTTATTACTACGAGGTGGAAACAAGCAAGAGAAATAAGATGAAAGAAAGACGAATCAAAAATGAATAATAATGACAATGCTTCATCTAAGAAATTCAAACAACTTAAGACTATTACGTCTTATTACTACGAGTTGGAAACAAGCAAGAGAAATAAGATGAAAGAAAGACGAGTCAAAAATTAATAATAATGACAATGCTTAAACTAAGAAATTCAAACAAGATTATTAGAGAAATTCTTAATCTGTACTGAATTGTGAAAAAATATTGTAGAAAAATCTGACACAAAGCATTTAAATCCCAAAAATGCACATTTAAGCCTTTGTAGAAGTTTTGTAAATATATGACTGAAATTAGTAGTCTTTCCAGTTGAAATCAATACCTTGTCTTTAATATTAAAAGCATTGTCTCACAATTCCACTGAACATTATCCATTATATATAAAACTTATGCATTAA
Organism: Acanthosepion pharaonis; assembly: GCA_903632075.3. NCBI lineage: Eukaryota > Metazoa > Mollusca > Cephalopoda > Sepiida > Sepiidae > Acanthosepion > Acanthosepion pharaonis. The sequence goes on from CAHIKZ030002158.1 coordinate 83,817, forward strand.
AAAAACAAAACAAAGTGAACATTACTTACTTTTTTTGTTAAGTCATATACAACAATCGCAGCCTGGGCACCTCGATAATACATAGGAGCTAAACTGTGGTACCTCTCTTGACCTGCAGTGTCCCAAATATCAAATTTAATCTGTCGGCCTTTTATAGTTACAGTTTGAGTAAGGTAGGCCGCTAGAAAGAAAAAAAAAATGGCAAAAGAGAATGAAAAGTAAAATGCCAGAATTCATGTTCTTTAGAGGTTAGAAAAAAAAGACTGATAATTAAAAGCAAATACATTTTAGTTACTGACATTTTAGCTTTCACTTTAAAAAATACAAAAATATATCATTTTAAGGTGTTGTTTTTTTGTTTTTTTTTTAAAGATGGTCCCCAAACATTTTGTCTTTAGTGATCTAAGGTTTAGGTTTTATTCTCTATGGGGGAAATGATTTCAAATGCTGTTAATGTCTAATTTTTTTTTTTTTTTATTCCTAGTTATTTATTTTTAATGCTTTCAAGTGGAAAAAAAAATCACACAGAAACTTTGGTATACAAATTACTTATTTCAGTTACTCTCTTGTTCTTGTTAAATTACACTCAAAACAGTGTGGGGAAACATATACCTTGGAAAGAAAAATAACAAGTTAGAGGGTTATTAAATCAGATTGTTGTATGGAAGGACATGGAAGAGGCATATGTACAATAGATAATAGTTGACCATAGATCTGAAGAGGTTCAGATTGTAGTTTTTAGGGAAGCACTGTCTTGGGAGTCTTTTCCATAAAAAAAGATGCTCTTGGGAAGAACCTGTCTAAATGAAACTTTCTATTTACCAATGGAATATGAAGGGATTCAGGATGATTTGATCCCCCATTCCCTTTGTATACATGGCATGGCAGGTCTTCGCTGTGAAGGTCTGAATTAGTGGAACCAGGGAATATAGCTTCATCAGAATATTTATCCATGGAAATAGCAATAGAGGAGTTTAGACATTGCATCTATGGGAGAGGGGTTATAGAGTGGAAAATAATTCATCACCAACAAAGCTATGTAAACGCTTTGAACTCTATAATGGTTGGAAAGTGAAGATTGGGTAGTTCCAACCCAGATATGGCACCAATACTCCATTTTTGGTCTAATCCAACCCTTGTAAAGATGAAACATGGCAGAAGGACATGGCTGGAAAGTGAGGATTGAGCAGCTCCAGCCCAGATATGGCAGCAATACTCCATTTTTGGTCTAATCTGACTCTTGTAAAGATAAAGCATGGCAGCTGGAGTCAGATACTTTCTGGAATATTATAAGGAGGCAAGCATTTTTGCAGCATGTTAAGCAATGGATTGTTTACATGTGTTCCATTTGGGATTTGGAGGGTACTTCATTCCCAAAGGGCACTCAAAACAAGGAGTCTTAGTGAGAGTGAAACGATTCAAGTGTTCATTTTAATGTCTCAAAAACTGTTGTGGAGGCTTGTATTTGTACTAGGTCGGTCCTAAAATAGGTTTGACATACAAAACATTAGGAACTTGATATAATAGGTATAATGCAGAGTAATCTAGTTGTGGTTGTTGATACTTTAATAAAATTTTTCAACTGTCGTCCGATATTTTGACTGACTGACTGATTTCGTTATTCTTATAGTTTCCTACTTATTATATATTGGGAGAGTCTATTAACTATAGAATAGGTGTGTTCCACTATAACAAAAATGAAACTGCTCTCTTTTAATCATCTGAAAGAACCCTTCTTTTTTACCTTTCATCAGCATGACTGATGCTAACCGCCAGGAGAGTGACTCAATGTGCCTTTTCAGACTAAAATTTTCCATTGATTTGAGGTGGAAAGAGTATATTGAACCAATTCCTAAATCTGCTGCTAGGAATAAGATAATGGTTTAGTGATAGAAGCCTTACTAATTAACCTATAGGGAGGAGGGAGAAGAGGTGGATTTATACATTTCCCAAGTGTATTTGTGCTTAATGATTCAGAGCCATTATCCATTGAACCACATGAACATTCAAGCTTGCAGAACCTGGTATTCCCAAACAGCCACCCATGAACAGGCTTGACGTTGGTTAACTTTGGTGATCATATGGGAACCAATGTTTCAAGTTGATAAGGCTGTAAACCTGAGTTTAAAGCATTGAGTTGGTGAATTTAGTGACATAGTAACCAAGTTCAATCCCTATTGACCTTGTATTTGGTTTGGAAGCTTTCAGTACCTAATCTATATGCATTGCATTAAAAAGCAAATGAGAAGGGATTGTCAGTGGTCAGAAATTAATGCAAGCATTACTGACAGAATAGGGCCATTATATGTATGATAGATAAATGTTTATTCTAGAAATGCATTGCAAATGAAGAAAGAGATTGCCATTGGCCAGAAATGAATGCAAGCATTATGGATAGAACAGAGATATTATATGTATGAGAAACATTTACAATAAATTGCATTGTAAATCAGAATCGATTTATTGTCAATGGCGAGGAAGTAATGCAAGTATTAATAGAGCTAATATATATGGAACAGATGAACGTTTACTTAGAAGTATGATGCAATTGAGGAAAAAAATGGCGGGTTAAAAGGCTGGTTATTCGTTTAAAGCCACTATTACTGTATACACTTTTGACTCCCTTGGCAATATTTACTGTTTTAAAAAGCGATGATTAGAATTCTAATAAAACCCAAACATGTGAAAGTGGATTTATACATTTTCTTTATTCTAGAGAGTTGACAACAAAGTTATTAAACACAAATCATTTATTCAGTTGCTTATTTACAAAAATAATTTTATATTTACAAGATTATAAAAATATATGAACCAACTCTAATGAAATGCTTATGATTTACCATTTTATAAAGAAATAAGTATGCAAAGAAATAAAAATAAAATTAAAATTAAAAAAATAAATAGAATTAAAAAAAAATTTAAAATTAAAATAAAATTGAAAAATTAAAAAATTTTAAAAAGATATGTTAAAAAATTTTTATTTAATTAAAAAATAAATAAAATTAAAAAAATAAATAAAAAAAATTAAAAAACAAATAAAATTAAAAAACAAATAAATAAAATTTAAAAAATAAATAAATAAAATTTAATAAATAAAATTTAAAAAATAAATAAATAAAATTTAAGAAATATTTTTTCTTGAATTTTATTTAATATTAATTTTATTATTTAAATATTTTCTATATCAATGTTTTGGCAATATTTAACTTTTGTGCACACCAATAAACAGTGTGTCAAAATGACGGTTATTCCCTTGACACTGCTATTACTGTATACACTTTTGACTCCCTCAGCAATATTTGTTATTTTAAAAAGCAATGATTAGAATTTTAATAAAACCCAAACATAGGAAAGTGGATTTATACATTTTCTTTATTCTTTTGAATTGATAACAAAAATATTAAACACTATTAGATTGTTCATTTACAAAAATAATTTTAAAGGATTTTCTTTACAAACACTACAAACTAGAATATTGTATTATTTTCATTTATGTTTGTACATTTAAACGTGCTGAATACACTGGTATGACAATGATTGTCATATATTAACCCATATTTCTGACCAATCTTCTGAGGCAGGTGTTTCCCCAAGTCTTATGTCTTAGTCCTACCCTCTTTCTGTTTTATATTAATGATCTGAACATACACTAATCTTTAGTGAATATCTGTGCAGATGATACAACAGGACATGGGTGAATCTCCAAAATTCTAGATGACCACAGCCTGGCAGCTGATCTCTAATCTAACCCAGCCCGAAGAGCCCAATGGAATTATTCATAAGCTTTAACTTGGTAAATAAATATCGCATTGTACTTGATTCACATATTTTTATAAGCTTGTATATAAACATTGCCAAGGGAGTCCAAACTTTATACAGTAACAGCTGTGTCAGGGGAATAACCAACTTTTTAATACACCATTTTTTTCTAGGCATGAAGATTAAACATTGCCAAAAAGTGATTGTCACTTGTCAAAATTACAGTGTATATTATTGATAAAATCTACGTAATAAATGCAAATGTCAGTGTGTCATTGTGTCACACTTTTTCAACTTTACTCCTAGAGACCGTAGCCCAACCTATCACACCATTTTAGAATCAGGCTGACTGTGAGCAAATTAAAAACATTCTGGGCTAAATCAGGACCTGCAATCCTGAAATTTTGGATTCCCAAGTTTTCATTACTGCGATTGTTTTCGAATTCCACCATATTGACTTCTACTGAGAAATACAATTCATGGGACACAACTCTCTCTATTCAACTTTACTCCTAGAGGCCATAGCCCAACATATATCATTTTGGAATCAGACCAACTCCATGAGCAAATTAAAAATATTCTGGGCCAGATCTGGACCAACAATCCTGAAATTTTGGCAGCCCATGTTTTCATTACTGTGATTGTTTTCAAGGATTTTTTTTTTTTTTACATGATTTTTTTGCAATAAATTCTTTTATATGATAATTTTTTTTATAATGGAAAAATAAATTAATGGGAATAATCAAAGTTAATTGTGAAATCCAGCAAAAGTCACCTATGAAATAAAAATAATTGTTTGTACAGAAAGTAAGGACCTACATACATCAAACTGTTAAATTAAGTGGTAGCAGAAGAATTATCATTGAACTTTAAAAAGGTCAGCTTAAATATTAATGCAATACTTAAATGCAGTGATCAATTTTGAGTTCTGTAGTTTATTGTTGCCAATTACTTCTCCCTTCCTATTGTGATGAAGTCCCAATCAAGAACCCTCCACAAGGAGAACTTAAATTACAATCAAATAGTTTTTTTTAAGCTAGTTAAAATATATTATATTTGCAAATGAGAATTTAGATATAAACATTATAAAAATGATTCCAATGCTGTGAAAAAACAAAAACTTAGGGACCTCAAGTAGACTAAATAAATTTTTGTTCAATCAAAGAAAAATAAAACATATTAAATTTATAAATGAAGGCCAAAGCAAACAACAAAAAAATGCCATTATTTCTGAATGACAGTTGAGAAAAATTAAAAAGGACAAATGTCAAACAAAAAAATTTAAAAAAAAATAATATTTTATTTATTTGAATTTAAAAACAATTTTTTTTCATCATTAAACACCAAACAACTGGTGAAATTAAACAAACTAAAAGAATATTTTTAAAAATGTTTGTTTGAATTTAAATTTAATAAGGAAAGGACAAAATCTTAAAAGAACAGTTCTTCAATAAAAAAAATAAAGATTATTTTTGATTGATTTTAAATTTTTTTTTGAAAATAAAATTAAAAAAAAAAAAAATTTTGAAAGATTTAAAAAGTAAATTAAAAATCAAATGAAAACCTTTCCTTTTTGCTTGTTCATTTTTATAAATAATTAATTTTTTTAAAAAAAGACTATTTGTAACCAATTGGATTGTCATTGTAAAAATTTTTTTTCATTTAAAACAATAAAAAAAAACACTGTTAAAAAAATGAAGATTTTATTCAAAAATTTTTTTTTTCAATTATGGTCAAAAAAAAAAACATTGAATGTTGAATAATGATTGAGTTTGAAAATGTTTTTGTTTAATTAAAGACTTGAAATTTTTTCAATTTTTATTAATTTCAACATATTCAAAGAACACCATTAAATGTTACAAAAAATATAATAAATTTGACAGAAAATTGTAAAAAAAAAAATAAAGATGGACATATGACAAAAAAAATTTTTAAACAATTAAATAAAACAAATGAAAAAAAAAAAAAGCAGTAAAATCTATATAAATTTTGATAATCAATTTTTTTTAAATTAAGTAAAAAAATGAAATTAACACAAAAAAAAAAACTTTTTCAATGATTGTTAGCAAAGTCATGCTGATGAATTGTTTAAAGAAAAAAAAATATTTTTTTTTTAAAAAATAAAATTATGAAAAAAAAAATTTGAAAGTGGTTTCTTTATTAATAAAATTTTAATTTTAAAAAATGTTAAAAAGAAAAATCAGAGGAATTGAAAAAAAACCCTTATTTTTTAAAACCAAAACAAATTTTTTATTTTTATTTATTTTTAAAAATTTAATAAATTTATAATAATTGATTTTTTTTTATTAATTATTTTATTTTAATAAGTTCTTTCTGTTAAAAAAATTTTTTGAAATAAAATGCAAAAAAAAAAAAAAAATTTTTATAATGTCATTTTTTAAATGTTTCATTTTTTTAAAATTAATAAAAAAAAAAAAAAAAATATATTTTCATTTTTAAATATAATATATTAAATATATATAAAAGAATCAAAAAATATTATAAAACATTTTTTTTTCAATTTAGGATGTCCTTGTCCATTATTTAAATACAATAAACAAAATGATCATCTAAAATTATTTAATTAATTTTTTTTGGGATTTTATTTGAAAATGTCAATTTATTTTTAAAATTTCAGGTATAATTTTTTATTTATTTATTTATTTAAATTTAACAATTTGGATTTTTTAATGAATAAAAATGTTCATATTAAAAAATTCATAAACAGAACAAATATAAAAATTAAAATATATATTTATGAAAGATTGAATCTTATAATTTTTAGATTGAATTATATTTGAATTTTTTCATTTAAAAATTGAAAGATTATTTTTTTTATTATAAATATTTAGATATGAAATGATTGTTCTGATTTATGATTTTTTTTTTTAGATAAACATCAAATTAAAAAAATAAATAAATTTTTAAAAAAAAAAAAATTTGAAAAAAATAAAATTTTAAAAAAATGATTAAACAGAAAAAAATTTGAATGAATTTAATTTTGAATTTTTTATTTTAAAAAAAAAAAAAATTTATTATTGAATTAAATTAAATTATTTTAAATTTTTTAATTTTAAAAAATTTTTTTTTTTTTTTTTTTTTTTTAAAAAAAAAAAAAATGAATTTTTTGCAAGTCATTTTAAGTAAGATAATTAAATAAAAAATTTTGGAAAATTTTTTTTTACTTTATATTGAAAAAAAAAAAAAAGAATAAAAAAAAAAAAAAATGATAAAAAATAATAAAATTTTTTTTTTTTTTGTGATTCAAATAAACTTTAGCAATTCAAATTTAATTTTTTTTATTTAATTTAAAAAATTTAAAATTTTCTTTTATTTATGAAATTCATTGAATCCCAAAAAAAAAAAAAAAAAACAAAAAAAAAAGAAATGAATAAATTTTTTTTAAATATGAAAATTATTTTTTGGATTTTCAAAATTAAATTTTAAAAAAAAAAATTTTAATTTTAATAATATTTCAAAATGTGAAATTTATATATATAAAATATGATATAATTTATAAATGATTTCAATTTTTAAAAAAAAGGCATGAAAAATTAATTTTATTTTTAATGTATACAAAAAAAATATAACAATAAAATAAATTGGTTATATATAATATATTTAAATTATAAAATTATTCAATTTCAAGAAACTTCATCAAATAATTTAATAAAAACAAGGAAAATTTAATTTTTAATTTTGAAATGCTTTTAGTTTTAAAAAAAAAATGAAAATTTTTTATTTTTTTTTTGGACATTTTTTTTTTCCAAATTTTTTTTAATTTTTGAAATTGACATTTAAATTTGACAAAAATTTTTATTTGATAATTTTTTTTCATTGAAAAAAAAGTTCTTTTTTTTTTTTTCAGTTTTCAATTTTTTTATAAAACTTTTTGTTTTTTGAAAATTTGATTATTTTTTGAATAAGAAGATTTTGAAAAGTGAAAGAAATCATAATTAGAATTTGAAATTTCAAAATTTATATTTTCAATTTTTTTAAAATTTTATTGGAACATTTTTGAAAAAAAAAAAAAACATTTATTTAATAATAAATAAAAAAACAACAAAAAATACAAAATTAAAAAATTAAATTTTCCATAAATTTTTGAATAAAAATGAAAAAATCATCAAAGAGGTACATTGCAGGGTTTGAAATTAAACATCAAATAAAAATTCAAGTGATTAAAAAATATGAATTAAAACCTGAATTAATAATTTTTTTTATTACATAATTTATTAATTTATAAGAAATTTTTTTTTTTTAAAAAAAACAAAAAAATACAAATAAATTAAATATATTGAGCCAATATATCTTAAGTTATAAAGAATTTTTATTCTTTTTGAAAAAAATAAAATTAAATTAAATTTATAAATTTTTGGTTAAAAATTTGAAAAAAACATTAATAAACAATAAGTTTATTTTTTAAAAATTTTATAAAAATAAATGAAAATAATATATATTTAAAAAATAATAATAATAAATCATAATATATTTAAAATTGTAAAGCACAAAAAAAACTTTTGAAATAAATTAAAATCAATATATTATTCTGTTCAATACAAAACACAATATAACAAACTGAGGGATTGAAAATAAATTTGACTTAAATATTTATTACAAAATAAGAAGTTTTTACTATAACATTTATTCAAAATATTATAAATAAACTTTATTATATTATATAACAAATTTGAAACAATATATATACACATTTAAAGAATTACAATGGTGCGATGGGTAAATTGTTGCCATTTTATTTTTTAATTTTAATGCATGCGCATTGTTTGTTTTTTTTTGATTTTTTGACTGCACAGTATAGTAGGGTCAGTTGGGCACCATCTGTGAGAAAAAGAGCACCATGATGCAATTCAATTCCACCAGAAATTTGGAAATGGCATGCTGTACTGCTTGGCATTCATTTTGGA